>OZ018393.1:30897731-30966208 GCA_963969525.1 Ontholestes murinus | reverse complement strand
AATAGATATTTAAGTTATAAATAACGGAGGTATGGCGAGCAAATAAATTTCAAAGCTTCCGCTAACAAGTTTCAAACTAATTAAGCATCTTCATGTATCTCTTACGTGAGTAATTATATCACCTAACCATAATTTGTTCGTGAAACAATTACTGTTTTAACTATTTAATTTTGTACATTATATTTAGATTATTAAATAAAATTTATAAAATTAAATGAATGAATTAATAAATTATTAGTTAATTTAAAAAGCGGTTTTTAATCAAATCTAAAAATGTTTACGATAATAATATAAAATTAATTTTAAAATAAATTTAGATATTTGTTTCAATTTCACTTTAATAGGAATGCGTCTATAAGTTTATTTACGATTAAATCTATTGAAGTTTCAACTCCACATCGTGCGGTAAATTAAAACATTAGGATAGTTGATATTCTTATTTGTGTTTATTTTCTTTATCGATAATATGATACTATTTCTGTATAGGTATAGCGATACAATTTTATATATTTATTTTCTAAACGAGTTTGTTTTTTAATTTGTTCAGCGGATTGATAGCTTTAAATTACAGCATGGAAATTATGATGAACGAAATGAAATTCCTTACTTCACTTATTATTGTAATAAGTGAAGTAAGGAATTTTATTTCGTTCATCATAATATAGAACACTTCACATTACTCAACCCGAATATAATGTAAATTATTTGTTTAAAGAAATAATATACAATTTTCTATTCCGAAGGTACGCCCTGTTGTAATTTGTATTTATTATAAGTAAACAGGTGTAACATATTTTATATTAGATGAATAATTGTGGCTATATGTTTGTTTTTTTGACATTGGCCTGCAAATAAAAATTATATTTACTGCCTAGTTATTGTATCCTTATTTTTATAAAAAGTTGGGAAAATGATTATATTTATGTTTTATTTCATAGATAGGGTATTATGTTATATATATATATATATATATATATATATATATATATATATATATATATATATATATATAAGTTAAATTTCGTGGTTCGCAATTGTGTTTTTTAAAAAGGTTTATTTCCGAAATTTACAATTAATTACATTACTTAAAACTTAATTATACGGAAAATAATTGATATGTGTAGCGATACGGGAATAATATAATAATGAATCTGAATCTCAAATGCATGCGTCTAATCTATTTATATATAAACTAAAACTACGAACTAAGCATATTGACATTTGGCGGGTGATGTCATCCTAATTATGCATTAATTAATAAAATATATTTCTAATTAATAAAATTAATTATATTATAACAAAGAAATGTCTATTGTGGACGCCAGGTCACTCCTCTCCCCCTAGATCCGACACACCTGTGGAGGAGAATCATCATCTTTTACAAGGGTGGCTGCTCCTCTGCGTCTTAAGCGTCTGTAAATCAAAGTCACTACACAAACTATTATGAACGAATAAAGTATTAGTGTCCATGCACTGGGTTTTAGGGGTATCACCGAATTATTTATATCGGGTATCGGAGAATACACTGGGATGTCTTCTAATTGAAGTCTTTTCAATTGTATGGTAAAGTTATTTAGGTTATAGTTCTTCAGTTCGAGGGTCGAAGCACTCACGAGCACTGGGGTTCCATACGTTGTTTCCATTTGGGGCACCTTATAGTTCCGGAAGACTAGGTCGCATTTGTTGGGTTGAATGATGAAAATGCCTTCCAGGTCATGGGTCTCTTCTTGATTCGGGCAGGTGATCTTTAATTTTTCTTTTTCCTTAAAAAAGGCTAGGAACTGGTTGGTATTGGGTATATTCTCTAAATGGTTCTTTTCGATTTCTAATTTTGTAAATTTGCATTTTTGGGTGGTTCCATTGACCAAAAGCTCTGTTTCACAATCAGCCTGGTAATTTAAGAGCAAGTTATCGTTGCATTGGAATTTCTTATTAATACCCAAGCATATGTCTCTTAGAGGCCATGTTTTTGAGTTAATTTTTGATTTTAACATTACTTTTACATTAGGAATTATAGTTACATATTCGGACTTATATTTCAGCGGTATAGGGTATATTTTATACAGATCAAAAGGATGTTCATAATTAATAGGAAGGGATAGGAAGTAATAGATTTTTGATTGTTCGATTTTGCAATCGACTGATATCGCGGATTCAAAATCTAAAATGTTTTCTAATTTAAGGTCGAAAGGCAATTCCTCATTATAGTGAACGGAAATCTTTTTTAGTTCATTAAATAAATCTTGGGGCCTAATTATATCTGGACTAAGAATTTTTAATTTGCAAAATGTTAATGAGTTGATAATTTCTTCCAAAATATTTTCGATTATTGTGTAAAGTAAAACGAGTTGATTATACAGATCTTTTGTGAATAATACGTGCTGGTGGTCTATCTCCTCTTTATAAATTGCGTGTAATTGCATTATTCTGGCCTTGAGCAAGTTTTGGTTATGTGCGATATCTTTGATTGTTTCATTGAAATTTTGTATTAATTTTTCGTTTATGCTGTACCCGAATTTTATTTGGTTCTCAAAATTGTTCTGATTAGAAATTAAATGTTTCAGGATTCCATTAATTTTATCCTCGTCACGAGCGTCCATATTTCCGCTAATCGTTTTAATAATAGTTCCTAAGCCATTAATTAAACCTCTTTTCGCACGATTTTTCCCAGCGTTTAATTCTACTGTTTTAATTTTGTTTCTTATAGCATTCTGCGAATAATTTAATAGTTTCTCGTAATTCCCGAATTCATTTTTAAATTTCGATATATTACTCGTAGTTTCCCTCAAAAATTGATACTGGCAATTTAAATTTTCGAATTCTTCATAAACTGGATTCAAGTCATAGTGGTGTACGAAAATGTGTTTGGTCCTTTCTAATTTGGCTACTCCTAATTTTATAGGTAGTAGTCCCGCATTCTCCGAAATATCTCTGATTTCGAAAGAAATCACAGGAGTGATGAAGATTAGCCTAAAAGTAATAAATCGTATGAGTAATTTTGAAAGTTTTAATTTAGTACTAAATTTTGGAATATTCGGATTTAGTATAGTTCTCAAAAAATGACTTTCTTTGCTGGACTAAACTAGGATTTTGAATTATCGAAGATGATGGGCCTGGTACTTCGTCATCAATTTTTGGTGTACCAAAATAGATGTTTATTTGTATTTTAGAATTTTGGAAGATATAATTTATCATAGCTTTAACTGAATTATAGTCTAATTGGTCTAGGCCACAACCTAAATTTGGGAATTGCTAATTTAGTGATGTTTTTGTCTAAACAGAATTGTTTTAAATTTATCAATGTATGAAACAAACATTCTAAGGTGGGTTTGTCGAAATACTTTTCTTTAGTGATCAAATAAATAATATATCTACCTTCTTCTTTAATATGACAGAGAGAATATAATTTTGCGTTCTGTTTTGATAAATCTCTAAGTTTTCCAAATCTTAATTTAAATTCACGTGCTATTCCTGCACTCATTTTTAAATCTCTACTCACACAGTGAGCGAGTGAGTATTCTAGAGGGGCATTGAATAAATCATCCGAAATTTCTCTTACGTTTTCATTGTTTATTTCTTTATCATTACTTAAAATCTCAATAAATGTTTCAAAATTTGGAGTTTGTTTTAAATTAGATCTTTTGACTCTGGGACGTTTTAATATTTGACAAATGAATTTTACTAGATTGATTATGATGTCTGGTTTCTATTTCTGCTGTTTTACGATTAGGATCAATAGTTTGAATGTTTTCTTTTTGATATTTATTTTTTGATTGTTTTTGTTTGTTTTTAATAAATACTTTTTCTGGAATTTTCTGGAACTTCCTCTCGCGTTAAGTTATGTTTTTCAATAGTTCTTGTTTTATTTTCATTTATTGTTTCATTTATTTGTTCATACAACAATTTGACTTTAGTTTTATGATTTTCTACATAACTGTTTGTAATTAAGGTTTCTAAGTTGAGGTCTAAAAGAGATTAATTATCGATGTGTCCCGAAATAATTTCAGAAGGTCTTAATTTTGTAGTCGAATGGATAGAATTATTATATGCTAATATGGAGTATAAGGTTTTAATTTCTATTGGTTCTTTTTTAAATGTGTCTTGATTATTAAGGAGCCGTATGTGTTCAATGATCGTCGAATATACGCGTTCTATTATTCCATTAGATTCTGGGGTGTTGGGAACTAATAAAATGAATTTTGATTTTATGAATTTCCAAAAGTTCTCTAATAACCGTGTTCTTAAATTCCAAATGATTATCCGAAAATAATTAATTTAGGGATTCCATGGTGACAAAAGAATTTTATTAAATTGTTTGCTACTTCAACAGCTTGGTAAGAATTTAATTTGTAAAGTTGCGTATATTTTAGAAAATGAATCAATTATAGTAAGGAATTTGGAACCTTCAAGGGCAATACAATCTATGTGAATTATTTCGAATGGTTTCATAGCTGTTGGGGTGTGGTTAAATTTTAATTTAAGTGGTTTGCGATCATATTTAGAAACTAAACAGACTTCACAATCATTAATATATTCTTGTATTGATTTCCTCATACTTGGCCAATAATATATCCGTTTGAGTTTTAATTCAGTTTCGTCTATGCCTCGATGATTTGTTTTTCCCTCATGATAATTTTGGATAATTTCCAATATATCGTTATTATTTTCAACGTCCGTAAGTAAATTATTGCATTTAGTCATTTTAAGTTCTGAATTTTTAAAATAATTTTGGAGAACGCTACTGAATTTTTCGTAAATAGGACTTTTGAAGTATAAATAATAATTTATTTTAGGAACAATATATTCTTTTACAAAACTAATGACTTCATTCACAAAATTTCTTTTAGAAAATTGAACATATATTCGCATTTTTTTGTTATTAAATAAATTAGTAATTTTCGGTTTAGATGATGAATGTTCCACCTCTGTAATTATAATTTGGTTATCACCAACGTTGACCGGTTTATCTGATATTGGTATACCAAAAATAGTATTCGTTTTGAATTCCCCTCAAAATATTGTCCATGACGCGCTGGAAAGTAGCTGGGGCATTTTTAAGCCCAAATGGCATTCTTAAAAATTCATAGTGACCGTTTTCTGTATTAAAGGCAGTTTTTGGGACGTCGCGTTCGTCAATCTCAATTTGGTGGAAGCCTGATGCCAAATCTAGAGTTGTAAAATATTGGCATTTCCCTAATTTATCTAACAAGTCATTTATATTGGGAAGGGGATATCGGTCACCTACAGTTTTATCGTTTAATTTCCTATAATCGAATACAACGCGCCATTTTCGTTGACCTGAAGCATCTAATTTTTTGGGAACGATCCATATAGGAGAGGACCATGGGCTAAAATAAATAATGTTTTGTTCCAACATTTCGTTAATTTGCTTGCTTACCTCAGCTTTGTGCACTTCGGGGTAGCGATACGTTTTAGTATAGACCGGAATCTCATCGGTCGTAATTATCCTGTGTTTAATATTATTGGTTAACGTTAAATGATTCCCTTTTACATGAAAAATATCGGCATACTTATTTATTAATTTTTTAATAACAGCTTTTTCTTCATCATTCATGTGATCAGTTCTAATACTTGAGAAATCGAATTTAAATTTATTTGTATTCATCATATTCAAATTATTATTTGTACTAAAATCTTTCTTACTTAAATTACTATTTTCATTATAATTCTGTTCGTGGGGTACCACATCATATCCGCTGATGGGGGTAACCACGACAGGTCTTTTTAATGTAACTTCCCTATCTATGTCAGTTTTATTAACTACAGTACAAAGGGCTCTATTATTTTTAACTATAGTGACACATTCAGGCACTAAGAAATTCGTAACGTCAGTTCTAGGAATTACGGCCTCACCGTTTTCAATATTTAAAACTTCTACTTCTATTACCTGTTGACTCTGAGCGGGCACTAATATTCGCTTAGTGACAGGCGGAGCAACAGGAATACTATAATTATTAACATTAAGATTATTATTACTAATTCTAATACTATTATTTTTATTATTATTTTCATTGGATATGCCTTGGTCATTCCGAAATTTAAATGGTATTTCTACGTTAGTGGTTACTACTGATTTCCTTTTAAAATCTAAACAAACGTTAATTTTTGTCATGTTATCTACGCCTAACAGGATATCAAAGGAAGAATGAAAATCGAATATATAGCATTTTACTTTTGCAGCAAAGTTACTTTTAAATAATTTTTGTAGGTTAATAATAACGCTGTGTGTTCCGCGGGACGTGCCATGAGCACTTGTTACTTCGAAAGGATCATCCTTAAATAAATTTTTGTTTAATTTTTTTGCTAGGCGAGAACTAATGAATGATCGCGTACTACCGGAATCTAATAAAACTTTTAATTTTGTTTCGGGGTCTACAATGAAAGGTAAATTACTAAAATTATTATTAATGCTTAAAAATTCTATAGGCGGTTTGCCAAGGCGACTTATACTAAAAAATTATCTTCATTTTTCCCGTTCTGGTCAATGACGCTGTTACTTCGTGTACTAATATTAGTAGAGCACGTTGGCTCATCTAAATTACGCAATTCTTGTTTATTTGTGTAAATCGTCGAGGTTGACATGGGTATAGGATTTGGTAAACGCGGGGGAATCTGTCCAGGCGGCTGATTATTAAATGGATTAAAATTCCGATTAAAATTTTGACTGTAATTATTATAATTTTGTGGTCTGTTAAAATTGTGATTTGGGGGGTTTTGAGGTCTCCCAAACACTTGACTATTAGTAAGGAACCGTGGTTGTTGTTGCCTAAATTGAGAACTACTAGGCCGGTTCATAAAATTATTTTGCGGTCTAGGGTACTGATTGAAACGATTATTATAATTATTAAAATTATTGTTGCCAAAATTTAAATTACGTGGTCTAGGTTGATTATTAAATTTATTATAATTTGGGTTGTTAAATTTATTATTATTTTGATTAAAATTTGATACATTCGGCGTATCGAGCGTACTCTGAAAATTATTTTCCTCTATCAGATAGTTCATTGCCTGCTCTAGTGTGTCAGGGTCACGTAACCTGATAATACTTTGTATGTTGCCGCGAATTCCGCGTAAGAACGTCTTTAATGCTAACTCATCATAGCTACGTTGATGAATGCGCTTTGTCGCGTCCGGCATTTCCACTGCCGATAAGGAGTTAATTTTAGCGGATAGTTCTACTTCGCAAAATTTGTATACGTTCCCCGAAATCTAAATTTTCATTTTTATAAGGTCTTAAATTAATTAAATCCTGAACCAAACAATCGTAATTTCGCAGATCGCCAAACCTTTGCCTTAAATGGTTTCTAATTTCAGGCCATGTGTTTAATTCTATACGCGAACCTATAGCGACCAATGCTTTGTCTTTAAGTTTACTTATTACTGCGTTTATTAAATATGTATTCACCAACTCGTTATTTAAAGGTCTAAATTGATCTAGTACTGCGTCGCATCTTGAAATAAATATTTCTGTGAGTTCGTTACTCCCGTCGAAATAAGGAATCGTTTCGACATTTAATTTTAGCAATTGATAATTAATATTTTCCATTTTTTTAATTTTCGGTAATTACTAAATCATCTAATTTATTGATTAGGTCGTCGAGTACAAAATTTACTGGAGACTGGACGCGGTTTGGGGAATTGAGAATTTGTGGTGAAATTGGGTCCGAAGATGTATCACTTGCGTACATAAAATTTACACGCGAACAAAAATATGGAAAAAAACCTCTAAAAAACAATGCTTACCACTCAATTACGAAGATCACGCTGTCCATGCCCTGATATGCCCTCAGTGGTCCTGGATCTGGTGATGGGGTGTTCCTCGTTCTGCCTCGGGGTGTTAGTCCCTCGATGTTCGGAGGACCCTCTGGTGCTGCTTTGACGTGGAACTTGTTCGATGCCAATTTAACCGTAAAGACGGACGGTGCACTATTTTGATATTCCCTCAAAAGTTGTGCCCTTATGACATCCTACCGACTGCGCCAGTTAAATTTCGTGGTTCGCAATTGTGTTTTTTAAAAAGGTTTATTTCCGAAATTTACAATTAATTACATTACTTAAAACTTAATTATACGGAGAATAATTGATATGTGAAGCGTTACAGTACTAATATAATAATGGATCTGAATCTTATGCGGTTAATCTATTTATGTGAACTAAAACTATGAACTAAGCATATTGACATCTGGCGGGTGATGTCATCCTAACTACGCATTAATTAATAAAATATATTTCTAAATAATAAAATTAATTATATTATAACAAAGAAAAGTCTATTATGGGCGCCAGGTCACTTATATATATATATATATATATATATATATATATATATATATATATATATATATATATATATATATATATATATATATATATATATAACCTTTACTTGGCATACTATAATATTACAATCTCTAAACTTATACAATACCATAAACTAAAACAATGAAATAATAGTAAAACTAAAAAGACATGCGACCAGTAATAGATGAAACAATTAATCACAAGTAATACCATAAGTGATGGCAATTTACTCGAATAAATTTTGTTTTTGCATGAAAGTTTGTCGCTTAGCGATTTCAATGAGAGCAACGGTCACGAAAAAATCACGAGCCGCCAGGCGATTCAAGGCTAATTCAATTTATTTGTCGGGAAATAGCTAACTTCGGTTTATTCAGGTGAATAAAGAGCAAGGTGCTGTTTATTCACTTATAAATTGACGTAATTGGCTAAAAAATAACACACGCCTCGATTTAATTGGCTACATTCAATAGGAGTGGAATAGTCATTGGGTTGTTCCGAAAACTTGCATATTTTTGTAGTTCGGGCAGGTCCGAATCTTTGCTATTTTGTTTTGTCGAATTTGTAGTTTTTCTACTACATCTTCTTCTAACTTCTGCCCCCGCCCTAGCTTTTACTTTACATACATCACATACATTCCAGCTCATTCATACAGTTTTACTCTCTTTTGTATCCATTTCGTACACCCGTGCTTTCGTTCCCATTCCCTATAAACACTTTCCAAATTTTTTGCACTAATCTTACATTCTCTTTTCTACTCAACTTCCTTTCAAACTTCACCACTCGCTTTGCTGCCATGCACGCTACAGACATTCTGTTGCATTCCTGCAGCATAACGTACCCGGGTGTGGTCCTCTCCAACCCTATGCACCTTTTAAGGTACTGCAGTTGCAACCTTTCGATCTTTTCCTCTGCACTTATATCCCACACTTTTGCTCCATATAGAAGCATGGTTCTAACGCATGCGTTCCACGAAATCATTTGCATTCTCGGATTATTTCCTAACACATCTTCAGACGTTCTCCTCAACCGCTCCATCGCCACTCTCGCTTTCTTACAAACATACTCAATATGCCTAGCTTTAATATCTATTTCCGAGAATATAAAGCCTAAGTATTTGAACTCTTTCACTGTTTCCACATGCTCACCCTTCCATAACAATTCTTCGATTTCCCTCTTCTTCCCGCATTCCGATACATCATCCATTTCGTTTTCTTCACATTCATAACTAGTTTTCTCCTGTCTAGAACCTTTCATATCTTTAATCATCTCTTGCAGTTCACTGAACGATTTAGCCAACATTACCACGTCGTCTGCGTAGGCTAATCTCCAAATTTTGGATGTCCCTATTTCGACTCCCCCTGACTGTCCTAATTCTAACACTCTATATCTGCCATATATAGATTGAATAATAAGGGACTGAGGGGGCAGCCTTGCCTTAGTCCTTGTCTTATTCTAAATCGTTCAGACACATTCTCTCCAACTTTCACCTTACACCAAGTTTCTCTATAAACTTCTAGAATCAAATTCACCAGACATTCCGACACACCCTTTTTCTCAAACATTCTACAAGCATTCTTCTATCTACTGAGTCATACAAACAAAACATACACTATCTCTTTTTCACCCAGTTCAGTGTAGTTGTTTGCTCTGTAGTCGACCTCCCTTTTCTGAAACCAGCTTGCATCTCGGGAAGCCAATGCTTTTCCTCCGTTTCCTCTTCCAACCTCTCCTTCACCATGCACATCACTACCTTGTACAACGAGTCCATGCATGTTATACCCCTGTAACTGTCAGGCTGGCTGGCTTCGCCTCCTTTGTATTAAGGTAGTGTACTGCCCTCCGTCCATTCACCCCGAAACGGTTCTTCTCCCTTCCATATTTTGTTTATAATTTCCAGTATTTTTTGTTGCCCTTCATTGCCACAAAACTGCCACGCCTCCACCTTAATCCCGTCCGGACCGGCTGCTTTACTTTTCTTCATGCACCGTAATGCCCTCTCTAGTTCCTACATGGAAACATTTCCTCTTCGCAGCTTGTACTTCTTGTGCTCATAGCCTCTTCACCACTTGTGGTACTCAGAAGCCCTTCGAAATACTCTTTCCACTTGGCCATCTCAATCCACTCACCGGTTTTTTTCGTGTGTGCAGATCTTTGTTTTATATATTCCCAGAGCTCCTTTTCCCTTTGTAGTTTCTTCACTTTACTCATCTCTTCTTTTATCCACAACTCTTTCTTAACCTTGAACACCCTTGGGTATTCAGTTTCTGCTTCATTTATCTTATTCTTTGACCCTCTTTCCATTCTCCATTAACGCACTGCCCCCCTCACGTTATTCTTTATCCTCAGACACTCTTCGTCGAACCAATTGGCTGCCGCGTATTTAGTCCCTTTCCGTTTCTTCGAAATTGCGCTTGTGACTACTTTTATCAGTTGGCCTATTGCCCCTTGAAATTTGCTGTGGCTATCTTCCGCTTGTAAGACTCCAATGCCCTTTAACCAGCACCATCCTGTCTCTCCTAATCTGCAATTTTGCTCTGTGTCATAGTATGCCCCCACAATTACTGTTACTGGCATATGGTCAGAACCCTGTTTTCGACTACTCTGATTTCATCACTTACTAGTATGTAGTCGATGACTGAGCTGCCCTTTGGTCCCATATAAGTAAACTAGCCGTCCCAATCCCTATCCGCACAACCATTTAACAAATCCAGCCCTTGTTCTTTTTCCCAGTCCATAAACGTTATCCCCTGTTTGTTTATAATTTCGTCCTTGATTATAAACAAACCAAATTAAATATTTCTACCTATGCAACTCGGGCTGATGTTCACAAGCATAATACAAGGTCTTCCTACAAAATCAACCTATTTCTTAGATTGTATAAAACAAGAAATTCAAAAAATTATTTTGGTCCAAACTTCTACAAAAAACTGCCCTAAACAGTAAGGAATTTGGCTCTGCCTTTATTTGAGGAACCCATAATAATAATAATAGTAATAATAATAATGTTTATTGGTGCTATCACAGAGTTTACACAGGTCACAAATTGGATTAAACATATGCAAATAAATATGGTTAGATGAATCAATTGAGGATTACCAAAATACAAATTTGTTAGTTGGATCTCTTGGTAAAATTTTGAATCTATCTGATTGTATTTGAGCTTCTGTTTTTCTAATATAATCTGATCTAGGTAAAATCGTGACCGTATTACCCTTGTCTGCTTTTGTGAGAATTAAATTATTATTTATAAGTTTTTGTTTTATGTTTTTTATTATTTTCAATTCTGATTGTTTTACATTCTTTATTTTATATTTAGATTTTTGTTGTGAAATTAATTTATTAGAAAAACAGAAGCTCAAATACAATCAGATATATTCAAAATTTTACCAAGAGATCCAACTAACAAATTCCAATTAGAACTAAAACAATCAACCTTGCACAAATATCATCAATGAATCCCAAAAATTTAAACTTATAAAAATGAATCCTAAAGCACCGATCTTATATGGACTACCAAAACTCCATAAAGATGATTTTCCAATAAGAATAGTAAATTCATACATACATGCCCCAGCATATAACCTATGTAAATTTATAAATAAAATACTCCCAACCTTCATTAACTTCAAATCGCCGTATTCAATTAAAAACTCTATAGACCTAGCCAACAAATTAAAAACTCTCGTCATCCCTCCAAATGCAAAATTAATATCTTTCGATGTAAAAAGCTTGTTCACATCAATCCCAGTGAAAGAACTAAAAATTATTTTAGAAAAACATATCAACAATTCTGATAACCCAGAAATAAATAAAACAGAAATCACAGAACTAATTCACCTCTGCCTTAAACAAAATTATTTCGAATTTAATGATACTATTTATACGCAAACTGACGGTTTACCAATGGGCTACCCCTTTCACCATTACTTTCTGAAATTTTTATGTCAGAATTTGAAAATAATCTTTTAAATAAAAGTGAGTCAAAACATATCCATTACTTTACAAGATATGTAGATGACATATTCTGCATTTGGACGGGGACATCTAGACAACTAAATATATTTGAAAATTTCTTAAATTCAATTAACATCAACATTCAATTCACTTCAGAAATAGAAAACAAGAAAACAACAATTCCCTCAACTTCTTAGATTTAACCATAACTAAATTAAATAATAAATTACTGTTTCAAATATATAGAAAAGAAACTTTTACCCATACCATTATTCCAGTAGATTCGAATCACCCCAATCAAATTAAATTTAGTACTTTTCATGCATACCTCCATAGATTAATTAATATCCCTCAAAATAAAGACAATTATTATAAAGAGTTATCAATCATAAAAACAATAGCCAGGAATAATGGTTACAATACAAAAATAATAGATATTTTACTTAATTCATATCCCTCAAAATAAAGAAAATTATTATAAAGAATTATCAATCACAAAAACAATAGCCAGGAATAATGGCTACAATACAAAAATAATAGATATTTTACTATACAAGAAAAAACAGACACAACTATTAAGATATTTTTATATACCACAATATGAACATAAAAACGAAAACTGGATTAAATTAGAATATGTTACACGCCGGTGGTGGCGCATCGGTTACGGCCCCGAACTGACGTGCAGCAACGTTGATTCGGGTCAGTAGTCAGATGGGTGACCGGTACCATTCACCATTGGGATACAATTAATGGTGCTTTAGAGTGATGGGGGCGATCCTTTAAAGTAACAAGCTCATTTACGCACACACAAATACACAAATGACACATGGCGGAAGGACCACGTGGTCGATAGCCTAACACTACTACTACTACTACTACTTAGAATATGTTAATGATCTATCTAATAAAATAAAAAATTTGCTTAACTGGGAATGAATTTAACATTATATGTACAAATTCAACGAATATCGGCAAACTCTTAATAATAACAAAAAATAATAGATAAATCCAACAAATGCGGCATATATGAGATCCAATGTGGTGAATGCGATGCCACATATGTTGGCCAAACCGGAAGAACTTTCAGTATAAGATTAAAAGAAACACAGAAAAGCCATATTAGACAATAAAGGCACCACCGGTTTCGCCAAACATTGCATCGCACATAATCACTTCTTCGAAGAAAATAATTTTAAGATTTTGCATGCAGGTAACAAAAGCCGTAATCTAAATCTCCGAGAGGGATTAGAAATTAACAAAGCGCTAAAACGGGGAAAACACCTCGTAAATGAAAACGATGAAATCTGGAGTTCCCCAATTATGACCGCCCTCATTACCTGAATGTATAGTTTTTAGTTGGTGATCATCAAGAGACTTGATGGGAGCCGGTAGAGCATTATACAACATGGGTCCGTAGTAATTTATGCCATTCCTGCTTTTTGACAACCTCAGCGATTTCAGACATGTCAAACATTGACATTTGCCGCGTATAATGATTATGTATGTCAGAGTTGGTATGGTATGAAGATATATTTTTTCTAACATACATTATACATTCAAGTACATATATGCTAGGTAAGGTAAGTATTTTAAGGCTGATAAAACCTTGTTTGCAGTCCTCCCTGAAGCCAAAGGAAAGAATAGTCCGAATTACTCGTCGTTATAGTCCGAACAACGGACAACGGATAAAGAAGTTATTAATACAGAATGCTTTTTATTTTATTTAAAAATTTTGTTTGAGAAATGTGTGTTTGGCAATATTTGCTTCACGCCTTGTACATGTATATTTGTTTTATAATTAATGCAATATTGGTTTATTTGTGATCGTAAGACACAGTTTACACAAACTACTGTCCTTGAATTGCACTGCTTACTCTCGTGGTAGTTGCGTAAACATTTGTAGTGCTCAATTACTAAAGGCACATATATTTGGACCGGAAAATTGACATGATTAATTTTCGTGTTAGTGGGTAACATTAGCCCAAATATAACAATGCAAAGATTGTTTTTAACAGAAATATATTACTTAAATTACGTGAACATTATTATAGTAATAATTGTATTTAATTACTAACACTTTCTTTACAAATTTATTTTTATTTATTAAAAAAAATAAGTAATGATAATGAGCACATTGTACTCGAAATGTACATCTAGTAAATATAAATAAATTTGTGAAGACACTTTATAAATATAAATATAATTACACTTTAACACTTCTGGGTAGATAGTAATCATTTAATTATAAATGAATATATTCAGAGAAAAAGGAGTGACAAAATTGTTTTTTAATTAACCAAGATAATTCAAAATTGGGTAAAAAATAATGAAATATTTAATTATAATGTTCGTATTGTACCAAACCATGGTTAGAGTTAAAAGAGGATCAATTAATTTTATCAGATTTATTATACTGGTGCTTAATATTTCCTAATTTAGTGACTTTACATTTTATTAATGAGTTAGATATAATGGTTTTTGTGATTAAAAATTATAACATCGTAAGCTAAACAGTAAATAACTTAATAATTCAAAAATCTACAAGTATAAATAATGTATATATTATAAAACTAGATAACTATTATAACAAAATGTGAAATAATAAATTTAAAGAATTAAATAATAAATTTATTTTATATACCACACAGTGATTATTGAGAGAGACAGAAAAATCTTTATTGTAGATAGTATTACAATATATAATTATAATAATTATTATGTTTCTTCACCCTCTTCTTGGCTATTGAGTAATTCTGGGAAAATGAAACATTTTGTCATTATTAATTTTCATTTATAAAAATAGTGCATCACTAAATTAATATTTCATACTGACATACTTACACGTTCAAATTTTCAGAAAAGTCTTTTTATCTGTGCTTATAAAGCATCGGCCATAATTTGATTTTATTCGAATTGATTTATTCTCGTTGGGGCCTTTCACTTGGCTGACGCGCGATGTTCTGAATCTGATTGTAGCAGTTATAGAATTTAATGCCTGGAGGTGCTATAGTGCAAGCAGTATTGATAATATTTCCTTATTTCATATTATATACATCATTAAGTGCCAACAGCTATATATAAAAAGTAATTGTTTTAAATAAAAACTATACAATAATGGCCACAGAAATTAATTTTTCCTATCCATATTTTTAATAAAATATTAATTACATCAACCTAAATTAATTTCTTGTTCCTAATTTATCGTAATATAGTCACAAATTATTTAACGTACAGTCAATCATTTTTAGTTCATTTTACAGAAAGAAATACGTTCAAACTAGTGTTGCTTTGATAGCCTTGCTATTTTGTAACACGCAAATTACTTTTGTATTATTCAATGTCTGTTGAAGTATTAGCTAGAGAAGTAGTTGTTTCAAAAGTGGTTTGTTCTTGTAGTCTTAATAGTTGTAGATTTTACGAAATATTTTCGTGTTTTTTCTAATTATTACATATTTTTAATATAATACGAGTATATTTCCATGTTATTTATACGAGCTTTAACCGATACTAGTTCTGGTGAATGCATAAAGTTTCGCAACTACTTTTGCACAATAAATAATATACTGCTTAAGAAACTCAAGCATATAGTAAAGCTAAATTGATCCCATATTGTAGTAGGAGTTTAATTTAATCCCGGCATACGTTTCCTGCATTCTGTCAAAGAATAGCGGATTCAGAATTCATACAGAGAAATGTTTGAGTTGCTGACATGCAATATCAAATATTCTGTAAATAAATTGCATAAAATGTGCGACATACAAATACAAATCCACATTGTGTCGAACGATTTTTGTAAAGGCAATATGAATAATTCCTTAACGCAACGAAAAATCATCTACAAAATTGCTTATAAGATAAAAATATACTTCATTTGGTTATTTGATCCGTTAACAAATATATCCAGATATACATATATACCGTAGAGTTTGCAATTATTCTAAATAATCTCTATAAATGTTGAAGTTACAGACTAATAACATGTGCGTTTTTTATAGAAAGAGATATATATATATTTATTTAATTATAGCTTATTATTATATCTAAATATATAGATTATGAATTACGAATACTAATTTATTTAATATTACATTTCCGCTTAAAAAATATAATTTGCACCATTTAATAGGCATAATATGAGTGTTAGTTTTGCTATAAATATATTTAAATAACTATTAAATTAAACCCCAGAAGGGGAAAGAGTTCAGGGCCTGGTGCTTTAAAGGGTTAAAAGTTATTAACTACTCATTCAATTTTGTTTTAAATAATGACTTTACTAGCCTTAATTTTACTTTCTCTAGTAGTAGGTAGGAATATGTTTTCTTCTTTATAGTGAGAATTGTTTTCTCGAGTTCATTGATGTTGAGCCTGGGAAAATTCTCTTTAACAGCACATTAAAACTTTCCTTGAGCTTCTCTGCATTACTCCCATTCATTTTTTATTAGTCTGATGCTTTAGATGGAACTTTGTGAAGCCTGTCTTCTGGGGTTGTATCGGTGACTCCGCCACATAATGTTCTCTAAGTTCTCCTTTTCGATTTTCACAATTCCTTGT
The DNA here is from genome assembly GCA_963969525.1 of Ontholestes murinus. Classification (NCBI taxonomy): domain Eukaryota; kingdom Metazoa; phylum Arthropoda; class Insecta; order Coleoptera; family Staphylinidae; genus Ontholestes; species Ontholestes murinus. The sequence continues at coordinate 30,949,378 of OZ018393.1, read as the reverse complement.
TATAAAGCGATAGTGCCTGTTTGTAGGCATCCCAGTTGCCTGTTTTCTTTGCACGGTTGAGTTTTCCTAGGTTCCATCTTGAGACGATCTAAATACTTAAGCACGTTTCTGGAGGGAGATATTTTTAGCGGACAACTGGATTCACAGGCGTTTAGGATGCTGTTTCTGAGCAGAGCCGTTATTGTTTCTAGCTCTTCTGTGGTCTGGACGTTAACGTAGAGATCGACGGTTCTTCTACGAAATATAAATTTTGAATTGTACTTGCTGAAGGCATCAGCTAGAGTGACGGCCAACATAACCTGTCTGATTTGCATTTTATAAGGTGTGCTCGCTTCCTTTATTAATTTTATCTAAATCATTAGAGATATTGAATTCAAGAAGTTTCTTACTTCTATTATTAGTGGTATGCTTTGATCTCCTGGAAAATAAATAAATATCATGACAACCTGCCTCTTCTTTCACTTCGTAGAAACTACTAGTGCTGCTGAATGGTCCTCTGTGAGGAATCCTAAAATGACTATATAAACATCTTTCCTGAGCATTAGAACTGCTATCACTTTTCCAAAATACGATTTCGATGTAAAACATCGAGGGCCCCGAAATGTGCTAATTGGTACCCAATTAGACCAAAACTCTCAATGAGCCACCGTGAACCGCTCGGTGACGCTGCTCCCCTTCGAGGAGAGCGTTACGCAGGACGATCGGTAATCTAGACTAAATTCATCTAGTGATTTCCTCGCTTATGTCCTTGACTGAGAAAATCCAATGGCATTGAACCAGTCAATCCCAGATAGACCCACGGAGGAGAGGTTTTAGTCGGTAGGAGTTCGACACTGCCCTACTAAAAGGGCGTCCCATGATGGATTTCCTCTCCTTGCATCAAAAAAAAAAAAAATTAGAACTGCTCTTGGAATAATGCAGTTTGTTTTATACACCCGAGTACAATTGGCTTGGGGTAAGCCCATTACCTGTCTCTTATCGATCCAAGGCTCCTGCAGGAATACTATTTTTAATTTGGCTTTTTGGATCTTCAATAAAGGGCACTTGATGACTCTTTAGAGTGAAGGAGATTAAATTGAATATAGCGCATGTCCGCCATTAGTGTAGTATATATCCCACTTGCACTAGCCCCTAAACTTTGTATTTCGAGTCTTTTTGTTTTCACGGTTTCCAATATTTTCACTGACCTCAATCGAATAGTGCCTTTTTTGGCTCTCGTCACTTTCTTTCTTCTTCTTCTTTCTTGGTTCTTCTGGGATAACTGGAGCTGCTTTCGATCTTTAACTTGGATCCCTTCAGATTTCTCCTTAGTACCCTTTAGTTGGAGATCTTCAAGTCATTCTGGGCCTCAGTGAGTAAGATTAACTTATCGTTAGTATATCCTTCGCTATTGGGAAAGTCGGTGTAGTTCCAAAGGATGATCGGCCATGGTAAGCTATTAAATGCCTGCGTGGGTTTGTACCGCCGAAATCCGTATTGTCTCAAGGTCAGGTCTCCGCCCCACATCCTCCCCCCCCCCCCTTGCTGCTCTGATACGGTATGTCTCCAGTCTTTCCAGTACCTCACTCTGCTCGTCGATGATATCCATGGGGCTTGTGGGGTGACTTCCTGCTCTTTGGAAGTAGCACCAGTCTGTCCTTCTTGTAGACGATTGGCAATTTTCCTTCCTGGAGACACGCGTTAATTAGATCCGTGATCTACAACGGGTCTCGCTCACTTGCTATTATTTTAAACTTTGATTTAAACTTACTCATACCTGTATAAGTTACGAATTAAACAAAGAATACGTTATTTAGAAATATGTCTATTTCTCGCTTACTGTTAATACTTTTTACAAATAAATTAATGTCGTCATTATTACTTCTTTTGAAAATTAGAGCAGCTTCATGGAGATTGGGATTGTACCTTTATTACAGTGATTTAATAAACTGTTACTAACTTGGTTTAGTTTAAATGCCAGTGAATGTTCAAAAAAACGTCCAGTTTGTCCTATATAAGTAAAATCACACTCAGACCATGAAATTTCATATATTTAGACACCTGATAGACAGTTTACAACTAACTCTAAACGAGACTCGATGATTTGGTTTTCGAAAAATGTGAGCTAGTTATGATTCTTTATTGGAGCTGGAATTTTTGGATAAATATATAAATAATTTTAGATTTTGTTATCTTTTGTTATTGATTAGGTTTTGAATATAACTGGGTAATATTCCATTGAGGTAAATTCAAAATTTTATTGAGTTCTAGGACTTTTTGGGCGATAGTGGAATTGAACATCTTCCATGGATCATTAATTAGTGTAAGGATAATTTGCGTGACGTGACAGAGGATGATTGAGTAATTTGACTTTTTCGGTATAAATAAAATTCAATTTTGTTATTATTGTGGATCAGGGTAAGGTCTAAAAGGTTTATCAAATTATTTTGTTCGCAGTCCAGTTGAATTTAAATTTTGATGTCTATAATTAATTAAGCTTAACCAAAATGCAATGCGTTAAAAAAAATTTCTTTTATATGTGCCATAAATAAATCTTCTAGTATAGGACTTAGTGGAGAACCCATTGTCAGAGAAGTAGTCTGTTGGTAAAACTGAATATTACATTGTAAATAATTTGGTTGTAAACATACCACGAATACCGTAATTTAAATTTGATATAATGATTATATCTAATTTATCTAGCACAGTTTTAATAATTTTAAGACCTCCGTTCATTGGTATTAATTTGTCTCACTTGATAATAACATTCTCACGTATATTACATAATTTTTCTGTGGTAAAACCATAGTAAGTGTTTTACTAAATGTGTTTATTATTTAATGATTAATTACATACGTATGTAATCAATGTATATCGCCCACCATCTGGTGATTTCAATATATTTTTGTATGGTGTAATGGCTTTATTGGATAAGATAGATTATCAAAATTATCATGTAATATTAGGCGGAGACTTTAATATTAACTTCAACACAAATGATGATCGTGTGAAATATTTAGTGGACTCTTTAAGAAGTTATGGCCTAAAAAAGTGCATTTACACTAATACTAGAAAAAAATATTGCCTAGATAACTTCTTCACCAATATTCAAAAAGAATATTTAAGTGTAGAAACCTTAAATACGGCAATGTCGGATCACTTGGGTGTGGTTTTAAGTATAAATTTACCATAATTAAATAATAATTCTAGTAACATTTTATTAAGGCCAATTACTGAGATAGGTAGAAATACATTTATTAATTTTATGTATGATACTCGGTAGGATTTTACTGCAGATAATGCAATTTATATTCAAGAAAAATGGGAAATTTGCACCAAATTTTATGCGAGTATGTAAATATAATAATAATAATAATAATAATAATAATAATGACGAATGTTATAGAAAACATCCCACGATAAAAACAAAATGTTAAGGAATGATTACCGTAAACAATATAAAACAGCAATATCCGAAAATATCATTAATATTAACAATAAATTTATAAATAAGTCAAGCAACAAAATTCGTGCGGCGTGAAAAATTTTAAATTCCCATAGGTCACAATACAAAACGCAAGGGGATTGTACGATAAGGTGTGATGAGTTCAATTATTTTTTTGTTATTGTTACTGACGATATATTTAAGAATTGTGGTATACCAATGGAGAATAATATAGATGACATATCAACAAATACATTTAAATTTAAAGAAACTACACATGTCAACGTATTTAAAGCAATAAGCAACATAAAGACACCCATAGCTCTAATATATATGATATTAAGGTCGATATGATAAAAAGTGTAAAATATTTAATAGTTTCATCTCTAAGAATGAATGAAATCATAAAATCTGGAATATATCCATTAGCTTAAAAAAGCAAAAGTGGTTCCTATTTTTAATAAGGGTGACACAAATGATAAAAATATAATCGACCTATATCATTCCTAACAATATTATCAAAAATTATTGAAAAAATACTAAAAGATCAAATAATCGAACATTTTGACGAAAAGCAATTATTTCATTGTAATCAATTTGGATTTTGATCGGACTAGAGTCATACCGAGGCATTAATGTCAAAAACGGAGACAATAATTGATAGCTATAAAAACAAAGAATTTTGCGTAGGCTAATTCATTGACCTTTTAAAAGCTTTCGATTATGTGTCACACGAAATATTAGTTTCCTAATTAAAAACATATTCAATTATTAGTTTATTCAACAGAAATAATTTAATTCAAATTAGTGTTGCTTTGATAGTTGTACTATTCGTAATACGCAAATTAATTTTGTTTTATTCAATGTCTGTCGAGGTTTTAGCCAGAGAAGTAGTTGTTTCAAAATTAATTTGTTTTGTAGTCTTAGTAAGACTCATTGTTGTAGATTCACGAAATGTTTTCGTATTTTTTAAATTATTAAAAATATATGGTTTCCATGAAAACAGTTTAAATTTAATGTGCTCTTATTTAAAAGAAAGGCAGTAAATTGTTACGATAAAGCAAAATAAATCTGATGTACCTACTTAAATTAAATGCAGGGGACCCTCAAGGTTCTGTGTTAGGTCCAGTACTTTTTATTATTTATATTAATGATTTACCACAATGTGTAAACCAAAATGATTCTATTTGCCGATGATACCACTCTTTTAAATAGTGGATCGGTAGTAGAAGTTGCTGAAAACAAAAGCAATTAAGCCTACGTATCGGAATGGTGTGCAAATAACGGATTAGTTTTAAACGAGTAAAAAACCAAAAAAATAATATTTTCTCTGAAAACACATAAATCACACCCAGATAGTAGTGCCAATTTTTTGGGGTTCATCTTGATCCCACCTTAAAATGGGACGAACTGGGTTGAAAGTTAGCAAAGACGCTGTCAAAAAATATATTTGGAAATACACAACTATTAACTTCATACCATGAACTGTTTAAATCCAGATTACGGTACGGAGTAATTGTATGGGGACACTAATACTCTAGACACCGAATATTCGGGTTACAACGGTAAATTTTAAGAATCATTGCCGATTTGCCCTATTCAAATGACTGCAAAGAAGCTTTCAAAAAAGGAAACATACTTACTTTTCCAGCCTTATATATTTTTGAATGTCTGGTGTATGTACGATTCCATATTGAGGACTATGTGACACGTGAACATGAACATCTAACAAAAAAATGTGAACTTTCTTTCAAACATTTAAGACTGGAAAAGTCAAGAAATGGCCCTAATTACTATTGTATAAAGTTTTTCAATAAATTAACAAGAAGCTCGCGATATTTAGAAATCCATCTATTTAAAAAGAAAGTTAAGAATTATTTGATTAAGAAAGCACCATATTGGATAAATGAATTTCTTCAATTCAATGATGTAATATAGTTAACTATTGTAATTAACAATGCACGTGTATATATGCTAAATATGTTTTAATATATTTTAATTCTACAAATAATTTAGTTAAATTTTAATAATTTTTAATTTTATTTCTTCTGTAATCTAATTTATATTTTATATTTCGTCCGAATTTTAAAATATGGCTTTTTATTTGTTCATTTATCTACTTATTTATTTGTCTATTTATTTATCTTTTTATTTATTCATTTATGTATTTGTTTAATTATTTATCTAAATGCACTGCTTTAATATCACTTTTAGGGCGATGAACCTCATTCTCTAAATTAATTGTATACTATTACGTATTTGTTTAAGTTGTAAATGTTAAATGTATGTATTTTATTTTGTATCTGCATTGTAGTATACTAAAATACTTTAGAGTGCTTCTTTCCTGTTTGACTTGTGTAACATTTTGTTCCATGCACTAATAATGATTATTATTATTAGTTGAGTGTATATAATGAATTACCATGTAGTAACGGTCGCAATTATACTTACATATGATCAATATAAATAGAATACCAACTAACTGTTAAAACAACTACTCGTACTAAAGCACCGTCAGGCACTAAATTACATCACTGTTAGCTGTCGTTACATGTCTGAAATCACATTCAGCACAATGGAATATTTTTGTGGTGTTATTGTTTGACGAAAAATGTTATCCATAACACAATCTGATAATCCCGGGAGCCCTACTATAAGTAACCCATTAATTATAATCATATTAGCTTAAATGACGTGCCTATTGTAATCCTACGTATATATACCGGTGACCATTTCTGTATTTAGTTTAATTTACTCCTCTGAGATAGACAAGTAATCATCGAAACACGTGTCAGGTAACAGAAAGTAAATATATGAAAAAGAACAAGTGTATCATTTCCTATCCAGTGAGTTATATATCAAGAGTGTAGTGAAGCAAGTATCAATCATATTATTAATTCTATTATTATTAATACTGTACCATAAAATAAATATTTAATTTACACGTTATGATCAGTATGTCCAATATAACTTCTAGATAAAAGAAGTAATTGCTTTCAATGTGTCTGTAGCTTCTTTAGCGGGCTTGCACCAGTAATAATACTTTGAGAAAGATCTCATTTTGTTTTCAAAGAGTTTGTCGCAGGCGTTTAAGCGCTTTGGTTAAATTAATTTTGAGTTTACTTACATCCCCCTTTGTGCAAATGTCTTTCCACGTATGCTTGACAAATTTTTAATATTTCTAAGAGCTGCTGAGGTGCGTTACGCCGGTATTAATCGATTAATTGTTTATTTTATCGTCTTAGGCTTCAACTGGCCATCCTGAATGTGGCACAATTTCACATTGAAATTACCGCAACGGAATTTGTCAAATCAATTTTGATACTGGCGTTCTGTTAAGAAATCTTTATCGTACACAGCACATAACTTCTTTTGGGTTTACGTTTTTTATCCCATTTTCTAAAGTAAAAATGTAAAACAGCGATAATCCTCGCTTTGCTTTTCCATCTTTCGACCACTGCTTTACAACGATTACTGAATCGATTCACTTTCTTTTTTAGGGCAGTAATAGGTTACATGTCCTTTGCATATATAACTACTACACTTTCCACAAACAATATTTGTTTTGTTGTCGCTTGACTTGCAAAACTGGCATCTAGCTCGTTTATTAGTTTTAATATTTTGTGGAAAACTAGCTTCTGGTTTACTGTTTGAAGGTAGGTTGTTTTGCAATCTTCGTTTTTCCTCTTTATAGAAATAATTATTAAACAGGCTGCCTTATCTCGTGGTATATTTTTCCTTGATGACACATATGGTATGATTAATGCTTTTCCTAATTCATGCAAGTCTTTTATATAGCAATTTCTTGTTACACTCTGAATTAATTTCCGTCTATAGTACAAATGCGTTATACGCACTTATGCCCAGTATATTATAAAATACTATCATTGGCCATCGATTTGTTTTTCTCTTATATGTGTAACTACTTATACATTGATCCAATGTATAAACTGCGCCTTTTGTTTTATTATAATCTAAAATTATTTGGGTTTTTTTTGTCGGATCTCTCGCTAATTTGCTTTTCGTGATGCAAAGTACTCATCAGCATAACCTGTTTATTTTTTTGGGAATGTATGATACAACAGTTATATCTTCTGAAAAATAAAATGTTGAACTATATACTTCCTTCCTTATGGTTGCGGTTCTAGTACTCTTCCTATTGTTAGTTTTCTTTTCTTTAACATTTGTGCTAATTGGTACGATGTAAAGAAGTTGTCACATTTTGTCTTTGATATCAGTGTGTAAGATCTAATACAACACGCATTCCTTGATTTTTTTCTGGCACTGAACCTGGCGCGTTTCCAGTAAAGATTTGGGACAAAACAGCTTTCACTATCACATGATGTCCAAAACTTGATACCATACTTGGCAGGTTTATTGGTTATATACTATTTAAATGGGCAACGTTCTCTGAATCCTACTAGCTGTTCATCAATGGTAATATTGCCTCCTGGATTGTAAAGTTTTGCTAAATTTTCTTTCCACATTGTCCACAATTCTCGAATAGAAGCTAACTTGTCATTTACTCTTATTTTTTGAAGATCACTTCGATTATCACAACGTAATACAGGTGACATTTTTTGGAAATCGTGTTGCGACATGGTTGCTCGATAGATTGGTCTGCTAGTTTCACTATCTCACAAACTTTTTGTTGATTCTATGTTGTATATTCCAGATAGTAATAGTAGTCCAATTTCCTTCTAAGTTTGTCATATCTAATAACATTTTCTTTACTTTATTATTGAATAGTGCTGTTGAATACCTTGTTGGGCCAGGCGTATATTTTATAATATTTGATGCAGATATTCGTCCATGTACAGATAATGGTTCCAGCATCCAATTTATATTTTTATTTTTAGATTCGACTATTATCACTTTGGGTAATTTCTAAAAAGCTATAAACATTTAAATTTCATGTTGGGTCAAATAGACCCGAAGAACACAGGTTATTAGACTGAAATTATTTGAGTAAAAATTCAAATGTAGATATTGGTCGAAACCGGAATGACTTAAGACTTAACCCAATAAGTTCTTTGTAAATATTTGATTAGTATACTTAAATATTGTTTTTATATTTTTCTTAAATGTTTTTTAACCAGTAAAAAAAGTATACCGCTTATAAGCGATAATAATCACATCATATTTCTTATTTTGCCCAATGAAATCTTTGAACCTAGACAGTTCCTCTGGAGTCGATTTCCTGAAAACATCTTTTCCCACAATGACCTTCTCCATGAAAGCCTCTTTAAGCCGACTAAACTCCAAATCACTAAATTTTATGCTCGGAATATGTTTATTACAGCAACCACAGCGCCCCTTCTGTGATATTTTGGCCTGGCCTACTTGAAAATTTTCCTGTGTAAACACCTGTCGAATCTTCCCTGCTAAATCCTGTCCACAAATGACATCGTTTGTATTAAAAAATTTGAACATTTTTGTAACATAAATGTGTCATACTTCACATATAGATAACTTCGAATACCATATTGGATTTTGTCTTATATTGTTATAAGACAGTTATATTGTCAAATCGGATTTTTAGTAGTTATATTGATTGTCTATTGACCAGGCGGTCCTTCTGCTCTATTATTTGGGTATTTAAGTAAGCATTTATATAAAAGGCAATTAATTATATCCAAATGGCAAAAAATACGATAACTCATCAGATTGTAGACCCGCACTAAAGTTTCTTTATTTTCACTATCGTTAGTGAACTCCTGCTAATGGAGACGTGAGGGTGACGAAAAATGATCCTCCGAAGACATTGATGTCAGGTGTGTCACTTATGTTAAAAATATATGAGTATTACTATTAATAATCACTAATGGCTACGCCAATTTCCACATCACACGCGGTTCCTCAATTTATGTAATTTACTTTTTTTACTTTTAAATTATTATACAATATTTTTTTTAAAAAGCACACAATTGGATTTGTTTAACTTAGCTTTCAAACATAAATCTATTTTTAGATTTGTAAGTACCGAAAACTAAAGGTAAGAAATGTCATAATGATTAATTAGTTATTATTTTAGAATTTGAGAACCTGATGAATTAACGTCAAACCGACTCCAATCGGGCTGCATCCTTACCGACGAAGGGACAGCTCGAACAGAACCTATATATTTTGTTGTTTAACTAAAAATGATGTTTATTTATGAAATAAGAAATGGGAGTAATTACACTGATTGATTTCTTACAAAGTAGAGATACTAAATATTATTGTTATCAAGACAAAAATGGCATGTGAATACTTCACGCTAAATCAAAGGCATGGAATTTAAAAGTAAGATTTTATAAGAGACTAGAAATATCTATATTGATTTACAGGATAATATAATATATGTTAACACTTATAGATGGTTATTTTAATATTAACATATTCCATTGAAGGTGCTTAGACAAAAAAATACTAGAGACGCTGGTTAATAAAAACTAGAAAGGTATGAGTATTTGATCAAAAGTATAACCAATTCATTATTTTTTTTACAATTGAAGCCTTACCACTAAGCGTATAACATTTATTTAAAGATATTTATATTAGTGATATATAAAACCTGTCGGTTTTCTTTTATAGTCACTTTTCATAATACTATATCAAGCAAAAATAGTTGAGTAAATTTACAAACTCTGCGAAACCAAGTGTTCAGAATTCTAATTTATTGAAATTAATAGATTCAATATTTGATTTGGATTAGCTATTACTTGTTTTTATAGAGTATTTGTTTTCGTAGACTTAGTAAGAGATTTATCAAATTTTTATATAAATATTTTATTTTTTTTGTTTCTTAAAAAAAAGTTGCACGCTTTAGAAGATTTATCTCTAAAAGATAAATCTACGAAAATCGTTAATATTTTAAAAACACAATCTTGCCGTTGATATTTTACGTTTCTATATACACCTGGTAATTTATATTTTATTAGTGTTCCTTTAGAGCTGCATAAGTTGCTGAATAACAATAAATATTACTGCTTTCGAAAACATTTAATGCAATTGTAATGATAGGTTATTTGCAAGCATAAAATATTATCATTGCTTAGAGCATTAAAGCATTTATATATTAAAGTTGATATTTTAACTTGCTTTATCGTTGTTCATTTAATATCCCTAGTAGCAACGACTCATAAACACATATGATAAAAAGCTTCTATGGAAATCATTTTTAAAAAGAGTATTTTTCTAATATCTATTAATTTATGAATTACGACTTGTACACCACAGCCTGTAGATGTAAATTCTTAAAGATTTGTGTTTTTTTCTTTATAGGATAAATATTTTAGGCTTTATTAATATAGACTCGTATAAATTATATCCTAAGTGCTCTGCTAATAAAGTGGTTCAAGCAAGGCAAGAAATATTACGCAATTCTAGGACCACAGTTAATTTGTATTAAGACAACCGTCTTCACCGTTAATTTGACAATGTATGAAATATGTAGAATGTGCAAACCGTGGCCCCTTTCGATATTAAATAGTGTATGTAATATATGAAAATAATGCCTAATAACCTAATTAAGTATTAATACTTAATACTATTTTTTAAGATTGCGCCGGAAGATGAAGGTGCCTGTGATAGTAAAAGTGTCGAAAACAAAATTTGCACATATAAATATTGCAAAAAAATCAATTGTGAGGGAAGGGGTGGAATGTTGTGAATGTGCAGCATCATTCCATCCAGGATGTTTTAGCAAGGGAAAGCAGGATTCCAGCCCGAACTATATCTGCACTATATCAAACAACCAAGGTGAGAATAATTCACTTGTCAGCCACATCGAGTCTCTAAATAAACTTCTCCAATAATTAGAAGAATTTAACACTTCTCTAAATGCTCATTGTTTGTTACTACTGCAATATTTGATTTTATACAGACAGTCACGGATGCTTTGGAGAGCAGTGAAATGACATTTGGTATATTTCTTGATCTGTTCAAAGCATTCGACACAATGGACCACAAACTCTTACTTGATAAACAATATTGTTATGGGGTAAGGCAATAGTCACAATTTACTGCAAAATTATTTAGCAAAATGAATACAAAAAATTAAAATTAACAATATTGAGTCAGATACACAATACTCGAATATCGGTGTGCCGCAAGGAAGTGTTCTGGGCCCCACACTTTTCATTATTTACATGAACGATTTGCCAAATAATGCCCCACTAGGAAATGTACAACTGTAATTACGAAAGGTAAAGATAAAAGTAACTTAAAAACAAATACTCAAGCAGTAATTAATCATATAAGGGTGGATGAACCATGATAGGCTGTTACTAAACAAACAAAAAACCAGCATAATAGCATTTCAAACCAAAAATTCACGATGGCAATTTCCAGACATAACAGTAGGTGACCTAAGCATTCCATTATCGCACAGTACTAAACTACTAGGTACGACAATAGATTACCAATTCAACTGGAAGGATCATTGCTTACAATTAATAAAAAGATTAAATTCTGTTTGTTACCCAATTAGAATTTTGAAAGGAATGTTTGAAAATAAACATTTAATTCTTTTATACCATTCGAATTTCTAATCACTACTGAGATATGGGTTATTACTATACGGCAGCAGTTCCGCAGCAAAGGATATTTTTGTTGTGAAAAAAAAGTTATGAGAATAATATTTGGGCTGAAACTTCCAGAGGCCTCTTTAAAAGGGAGGGCATCCTAACTTATTTGTATGAAATATTAATATTCAATTTTAAAAATAAAGAAAGGTTTAAATTTCACGTTAAAGAACATATTTACAACACGCGTTTCTATAATAATTATAATATTCCTAAATACAGATTAGCTTTGTTTGAAAATGCGCCGAAATATTGTGCAATAGCATTCTTTAATAAATTGCCTCAATATCTGAATACGGTACTAAACGAATTTAAAGTTACAGAATTACCTAATAGAAGCCGAAATATATAGCCTTAATTATTACCCTCAAATCCATTGTTCTTCTTTTGTTGTCACGTATCCTTTGTATTTTTAGACGTGTTCATATTAGTATATATATGCGTATTAAGTTAAGTCTATGTCACATATATGTACTAGGTTTGAATAAAGTTTGATTTGATTTGAATGAATTTCTAAGTAATTAGGTTATATCATATAAATATTTACTTCGTTTGTATAACACTATACTTATTTTATTTTACAAAAATACATATTGTGTTATGCAAACGTAAGTGTAACAAAATTTTCACTTTGTATAACTGAATTTTTATCTTGTTGATTATAGTTTATTACTGTCAGATTGATCCATATACACTTCCTTACAATGATCGCAAGTTAATTTATAGATCTCTGATCTGTTAGTAATATGGTATTTTTAAATTTAGTGAATAGTTTGAATGCAATACTGACATTATATTTCTGCAAAATATTCTTAATTTGATGTGATATAATACCAACAATATGTATGAGAACTATATGAAATTTAGGGGTTTTTGTTTTTATACCTGCATATAAATTTTTTAAAACTTTTAATTTTTTGTTGGGTGATTTTTGTCGATAATTGAAGTTTTGTACTCGTTAGCAACATCAATGCTTTTTATGATATTTATTTCCTTGTTAAATAATGATTCAGAGAGGGAGATATTGAATGTGCGATTAACCATGGAATTGAAAGCAGCTAATTTATGTTTAGAGGGATGATTAGAACAGTTAGGAATAACTCGGTCTGTAATATAGGTTTTGTATATACAGGGTGTCCCGTTAATGCGGGGAAATGGATGGACCATAGATTCCTGAGGTCAAAATATGACGATTTAATGCAACTTATCTATATCCAAAAATTTACGGTTAAGCTGGAATTTGGCTTCAAAGTTTCAAAAAATTTAATTTCTTTTGTTTATAACAATTGAACGCTTTATTTGATTTTAATGAAATTTATTATTATTAAGTACCATAATATTATACATCATTTCAGATATTGTGGACATTAGTGATTGACAGGAAGTATAAAAAACAGTAGTACCACCACTTAAAAATTAAAATATTTTTTTATTGGTGGATCCAATAAAATCCAAAAAAATCTATTTAAAAGTGCATTAAATTTAAAAATAATTAAATAAAAAAATTAATTTTTGACTCTTACTAGTTTTTGATATCTTTTACAGTTTTTGTACAAAAAAATAAAATATGAATATAGTATACTCATTACGCACTCATTAATAAGTAAATAAACTTACTAAATTGAATGAAAATTAAATAATATCAATTAATAAAATAAATCAAAACAACATTTAACACTTTTCAAACAATTTTCTTTGCAAAATCCTAATACAAACAAGATATATGTTTGTTCCAAATATGAATATTTATGATCTATAATAAAGTTAAAAATTAATTGTTAAAAGACACTAAATAATTATTATTATACATAATTTACATTTTTTAAACAAAGACGGCCACGAAAAACATTTATTTTCGATTCGATGAAAAACTAGATTTTGTTTTTACTAGATAAAAAATATATATTTTATTTTTTTGTGAGAAAACCGTAAAAGATATCAAATATTATTAAGAGATAAAAAAGTTTTTAAATTAAATGGTCATTCAAGTAGTATTTTTTTAGTTTTTATTAGATCCACCAATAAAAAAATATTTTAGTTTTTAAGTGGTGGTACTTCCGTTTCTTATACTTCTTGTTAACCAATAATATTCATAATAACTGAAATGGGGTATTATATTATGGTAGTTATTAAAAATAAATTTCATTCAAATCAAATAAAGCGTTCAATTGTTATAAACAAAAGAAATAAAAAAATGTTAAACTTTGAAGCCAAATTCCGGCTTAACCGTAAATTTTTGAATATAGATAAGTTGCGTTAAATCGTCATATTTTGACCTCAGGAATCTATGGTACAGCCATTTCCCCGCATTAACGGGACACCCTGTATAGTAAAAGTTAGTATTTCAATTGGTTCTGGTTATTGACAGATCCAGAAATTTTATCTTGTTATTGGTTTCTGTTTTAACTGTAAAAGTTATGTTAAGATGTAAGAAATTCATATAGTCTAAAAATTATGTAAAATATCTGCTAGTACCCACAAAAGAAGTTATTATATCATCTAGGCCAAATTTTTATATGTTTTTTTGGCCTAAATAAGAATTAAAAATTTATGTTTTAGTTTAAAATCTTTATGGCATTCGAAAACGAATCATCAATACTTTCCCATATTTTGTACAGAGAATGTAAAATATGGTCATAACTAATTCTTTTAAAATTTTTTCACTTTATTTTAATAGTGTAGTAATTTATTGACTAAGGTGAACTGATTGAGCTAACATGAGTGAGACAATGATTGAGTGGTTATTGTAAAATTATAATTAAACAAAATCGTTTACTTTGTTAATATCACACTATCACATAAAGTATGGTAATTTTGAAATGTGGTATTATTAGCAGAAAACTAAAAATACCAAATTTAAAACTCACAATAATTCACACCATAATGGAGTAAGTATTGAAGCTATATTTAAGTACACGATTAGGTTGGTCTAGAGAGTTTTGAATAGGTTGAGCCGAAATTGAATTTCGGTGGACAGTTAATAAAACGTACGTTAAGTTTTATTATGTTTTTTTTTAATTTATAGGTTTTTTCCCTTATAAATTTTGAGATTCCAAGAGACACCATGGACAGTGGAATTCCAAATTAAAAGTCACGGCAACTAACCCAATAATTAGAAAATTTACCGGACGAATGTTTCAAGTACACGATGAGGTTGGTAAAATGAATTTTGAATAGGTTGGGCCGAATTTGAATTTTGTATACGTTTCTTAGCAGTAGCGATGAATTTTAATTCAGTTATTAAAATTTTATGCTGAGAAGGTATGAGTATGTTTCAATCCATCGGTATCTGTTTTCGACTTTAAGATATTTCAAGAAACAATCTAGATTTAGAGGATTCTTAGCATAATACACTCATGCATTTAGGTTTTTATTTCTGATCTCACTTTTGTATTGTGTGACGGTGGATCTTAGCCACTGACCAGTCTGCCCGACGTAAATACCGTCACAATCGCCACAAAGTATGGAATAAACTACATTGCATATTTGACCTTCCGGTACCTTGTCTTTCATCTTGGAAAACTACAGTCTTATCTGTTTTAAATAGGCTCAAGCTAGTTTTATGGAATAGTGTTTAAGAACAGTTACTAATCTAGGTGTTAAATTTGGAATATCCATGAGTTTTCTATACTGACAAGAGGAGGTAGAGAAAGTGATGACGGAATTGTTTGTTACGCGATCTGAGGGCCTGCTATATATCAATTTTTTCACTAATAAGGGAGGGTACCCGTTTTTAATAAAAATTTCGGTGGTGGCATATGGATTTAACTCTAGTTTTCATGGCAATGATAATGTTCCTCTTCGGTCTGAAAAAATGGTTTGAGTAATAATTAATATATCTACCACATGACGTTGGTTTTTGAAACGAGTTCAGAAGAATAACACAATCATTGCGCCTGATTACTTTAGTGTACAAAAACGGCACGCTATTGCCAATTTCCTCCTCTATAGTGAATTGAAGATGGTGATTAAATTCATGAAAAATGTTTAATAAGGTAGTTTTTTTGGTTTGCAGGAACCGCACAGATCAAGTTGTCCACATATTTCTGAATAAAGGGCAATTCAAAGGGGAGTTTGGGGATAACCTTGACAAGAAGGAAATTCATGGTTATGTTAGTTAGAGGGAGGAGCCCATTGGAGTAGTAAAAGTTTGTCGATAAAATTTGTTGTTGAACATGAAGTAGCTATTATTAAAATGAATTTAATTGTGCTGGTAAAGTTCACAAGATCAAAGTTGCAATGTGGAGCAATTTGCTCCCATTTTTGCTCAATAATGAGGACGACTAGGTCAAGCAGTATGTTTGTAAACATAGTCACTACATGCTTGAGCGAAGATTAAAGAATGTGCAATGTCGTAGTTATTATCGCCACAAAAAGAGCTAAAGAGATAAAATACCAGATATGTGCAGACATTTGATCAGCAGGAGTGTTAATTGACGATACAATGGAGCGCAGAAGGCGGTCTGGTTTATGATTTTTTTGAAGTAAGTACAGTTTCGGCTATGTTGCATTGTAATTTGTAAGCCTTGTTCGTCGATGCAACATAGAGTACATAGTGTTTTGATTAAATCATTGCACTTTTTTGGATTGAAAAGGTGGGATTACCTTTAAGTTCTACATATACTTCTCCATCAGATAGTAAAGTGTTGCTTTTTGGTTGTAGACATCCCTTTGCATAACCACTGTGATCGCATCTTTGTCTGCATTTAAGATACATAGATTAGAGTTGAATTTAAAAACACTTCTGCACATATTCCAGGCACCATTAAGAGGTCCATCTAGATGAGAAGAGTGACATAATTTGTAATTCAATTCGTGCATCTGGCTCTAATTAAGTTCTGAGATCATGAAGGAAACATCTCTATTATTGATTCTTCATGTGATAAGAGTGGAATGTCCACATCACATTTACTAACTGCCAAACTGAACTTAGGGCCCAAAGAGAGGAAATCAGACACAACCTTAGGAATCTCAATTGTAGTATTTTTTTTAATCACTTACTATTGAACATCGTCTCTTTCTTTACATTAGTTGTTAGTTTGTTAAATTTGGCTACATGTTTATTTTAGTGGTGTTAAAATATTTAATGTAGGATAAGAGCTGTGTGCAGCGAAACTCTTTGAAAATGTTAGATGGTATTACATTTTTAACTGTGTTGATGACCTCATTTAGTTCACATTCGAAACGATTGAGCTCGGAGCAGGTAACTCTTGTTTCAAGGTTTAAAATATGTTTCCCTAACCTATTGAATTTTTTTGTCCTAATACGGTGTCGTGTGTGTAAAGGAGATTCCCTGTGGAACCTATGTTACGTGTAACCTGTGGTGGTAGAAAATTCTTCCTCCTGCATTCGAATAAGAAAATCCGTCTATTTCTGATGTTAGCCAATTTGTTGTTAAGTAAGAACTAGGGTTTGAGTTGCGTTGAAGTTTCGACACCGACACAGTTGGATGTAACAGCCGTCACAGTTAGAGAAACAAGGGAGGTAGAGTAACGGGTAAGCGACTATGTCTCCTTAAGAAAACTATTTTAAATTACTGCCAATATTTAGCCAATTTATTTTCGGCTTCATCAGGGCTCCGTTCATACAAATATAAGGCGCAATTTTATATTGAACATAACCTCAACATAAAAACGAGGTAATTTGCAATTTGTGAGTTTTTGAAATTTGAAAAACATCTGGACCGTGGTGATGTACCATATTAAAAGTGAACAGTTAATTAAAAAATGGTGAACACGGCACAAATGGTTTATCATCATCCAGATTAAAACTGAACAGAGAACCAATTTAACGGCATCCATGTTATTCCACCTTATACAAATTAAATATTTAAAATTTACGAATAAATATTTTAATTTATAGCGTTTGTGACTCGAGTTTATTACCCTTGACAATGTAGTAAATCCCAGAAAACATTTTTATTTTTGACGGCGAGTACTAAAAATCTTAAATTACCCCCTCGCCGGCTACAACAATTTCACCTGCTGTTACGACAAATAAATCTGTAATGGGATGTGGGGTATGCCGACACAATTTCAGTTGATAGCAAAGCGAATTAGGAATTAAAAAATCATGTACTGAATATTGAATAATAAATGTTTTCCCATCATAAAAGCCATATATAAATTATACCAAATTAATGGTGTTGCACAAAATTTACGATAAATGTTTAAATAATATAATGATTTGTTCATACATATAAATATAGTAATATTAAAATATCTTTGGGATTTCAAAGTAATTTTTTTATATTTGTTTCGGGATAATGAAGTACATATATTGCCTATTTTGTCGTTGTTCCTTTTATGTACGCTAATGTTGCGTGTGATTTGTATTATCTTTCCTCCTTTTGTCTGCTGTTTGGGTGTTGCATGTTGTGATTTATGCTTTGCTAGTCGTTTCTTAAAATATATAATTATTTATATAAACATGATAAACTGACGATTCTTAGAAAATAAATAGTGAATATTCTTAAAAAAAATATTATTCATATTTTTCATTCACTCGTGTTCTTTGAGCACAATTTTATTTCACCCGTATCAGGGTTAATATTTCTAAATATTACTATTTAGATGAACAAGACATGAATAAAAATTACTTATGAGGTATTAAGGAACGATGGTGTAATATAAATTATTTTATTATGTTATGCACTTAATTTATTATGAAATTATTATTATTATTATGTACAACAGAAATAGACCAAATAATAAATTAGGTATTTCATGAAAATTATGGTGCATTTATTTTTGAATTTATTACTATATAATATGTAATATACAATATTATTAATATCGTATTAATGTTATTGTTAATATTAACTAACTAATTATATTGCTTTGTGTGAAATCATTTCTTTATTATAATTATTTTCTAATTTATTACTTATTTTGATTTCTACTTCTACTGAATTTTATTTTAGGATAGCAATTTTCGATATTTATTTATTGGTTTTAATTTTCATATTATACAATATTTTTAGAAATTAATTACTATGTCACTGGTAATAATAAATTAAGAAATCTATCAGTTTAAATAACAATCAAATTAATTTAAATAATATAAACGGATTTCTGTATCCGCTTCTAATATATTTGCGTCAATAATTAAATAATATAAATTATTTTTTTCTTCGCAGCCTTCAATTTATATTATTTCGCTCGCACAAAAATTATCTGCTGTCAACCCTTCTTAAAATCCGCCCAATATATATTTGGAATATCAAGCATTAGTCGCCAAAGCATCTATAATTAAGTTGATTTGAACTTAGAATAATATTTTTGGTAGTCTTGTGTGATCAAAACATACCGGTATTTAATATAGTTAAAATATTTATTTATTTATTTGCGGTGAATACCTTATTAACGTATTAATTTATTTAACCGCACATAAAGTAATATAAATTAAATTAAATAGGTATGGTAAGCTTAAATTATATTATATTAAAGTCAATTAAATTTAACAAATGTATACTTAAATTCATAATATGGCAAATTAAGTTAAATTAGATTAAATACATTATTTTATATTTATTTCATTGGGGACTTTCGAACTTTAGCAGTTGATAGCGGCCATATTGTTGGACCGATATAGAGTCCAACAAAACGTGCAAATCATAAAATTGTTCTGTCAAAATGATTGTTTTATTCGGGCAAGGTTTTTAGCGCCCATTTTACTGTCGCCATAATCGTCTTACCCGGACGACCATTCGCATTGTGATATCGATTTCGCGTCGTTCACAAGAACTCAGCCTTCGCACACACCACAACTTAGCGAATTTTGCGTCGTGGTTGGGCCTGCACCCGTATAAAATTATCTGATCTAGGAAGGTAAATGACTATAGACAAGGACATGTATTCGCTGAAAAGGTCTTGGAGCAGTTGGAAACTGACGCTAATTTCCATCAAAAACCTACCTTCAGCGATGGGGGCCATTTCTGGATGAATGGGTACGTGAACAAACAAAATTGTCAAATTTGGGACGATATCAACTCACATGAGCTCCAAGGGCGTGAAAGACATTCCGAAAAATTCACTGTTTGGTTTGGATTTTGGGCTTTCAGTATCAACGGTCCATGTTTTTGGGAACGATGTTGGCCAGGATATCACTGAAAACGGCGAGCGCTATATTCCATCCTTGTACTCTACTAAAGGTGAAACTATCCTTACAATAGACATGATATGATACCATATGAGCTCAATTCATATAAGAGTATTTCCATGTATTTAATTAGACTGCACCTCTAAAAAATTAAAGATCGATTCCCCAACACTACTTCAGTGAGAAATTAGTTAATTAAGACGAAAATATATATATCGGTAAAATTATTTTACCAGATTCAAACGACCAGAGCTTTGTTGGAAAATTATATGAGAGTACTTCTTAAATCTCTGGTCCATTGTAATCTTCTGGGAGACGGTTCTCCATCTCAAGTAGAGTCGTAATAGTTGTTTTGTGGGAAAAGTCGGTAGTCTAATAATACTATAAAAATGTTAATAATTAGCTTCGTCTATTTTCTAATATTCGTCTACTCGATTTACAAATTACTCTATGCTACGAATTATGCCAAAAAAATGACTATGCTACACACTACCTGAAATTCCAGACATAAAATATTGTGACAATAATTATGAGAACTATGGTAAACATAGTGATGAGCGAATCTCAGTTCTAAGGAAGTATAGGCATACCATTATAGAAAACATAACAAAAATAATGAAAGAAATATAGAAAAGAAACGGAAACAGTATAAAAAACTGAAACAAACACGAATTCCAGCTTTTACTAGAGGTACTCGCAAATAATAATAATAATAATAATACCTTTATTTACGGAAAACCATTTCTATACAAGATACATAAAAAATAAGTAAATACATATATAAATGCATATATAGGGTCCGCCAATAAGGGCGCGTGAACTTTAAAATTGAATAAAACAAGTTGTGTTGTTGTGTTAAGCGATGGCGTTGCGTATGTTGACTTTGAGGTCATCGGTGTTTAGAGGCTTGTTGGCGTAGACCAGCGACTTGAGATAGCCCCAGAGAAAAAAAGTCTAAAGGCGTTAAATCGCACGATCCCGGTGGCCAGTTGATATCGCCTCCGCGCGAGATGACCATGTCCGGAAATCGCTCGTGCAGAATGTCCATTGTGGCATGGGCTGTGTGGCACGTGGCGCCGTCCTGCTGGAACCACATGTCGTCCGTGTCCATATCATCCAGTTTAGGCCAAAAGAAGTTAGTTATCATCGACCTGTAGCGCTCCCCATTGACGGTTATGGCCGCCCCAGCTTCGTTCTCGAAAAAGTACGGACCGATGATGCCGCCGGCATAAAATGCACACCAAACAGTGACTTTCTGGGGATGCATTGCCACTTGGTGGACCTCGTGTGGGTTGTTCTCACTCCAAATGCGGCAATTTTGCTTGTTCACATACACTTGTTCATCCAGAAATGAGCCTCGTCGCAGAAGATGATTTTTCGGCCAAAATGGGGGTCTGCTTCCAACTGCTCCAGAGCCCAGTCAGCGAACGCCCGACGCTGTCTGTGGTCGTTTATCTTGAGCTCGTGGGTCAATTAGATTTTGTACGGGTGCAGACCCAAATCGAGATGCAAAATTCTGCGAGTTGATGTCTCCGAAAGGCCAAGTTCCCGTGCACGACAAAAAATGGACTGCCTCGGGTTCTCGCGCACACTCTCACGGACAGCAGCGATATTTTCGTTCGATCGGGCGTTTCGTCGACGTGTCAGTGTTGGCTGGTTGTTTACTGAACCAGTCGACTCGAATTTGCCCACCAATTGACGGATAGTCGACTCTACAGGCCGATCATCGCGACCGTAAAATGGGCGAAGTGCGCGGAACGTTGCTCGAACTGATGACCCATTTTCGTAAAACAATTTAATAATTTGCACGTGCTGCTCGACACTCAAACTTGCCATGGTGATTTGGGGTTATATACTGAACAAATGACAGCAACTTTGACAGCTCTACCTCGAACAACATGGCCGCACCCTTCCGGCAAACTTCGCGCGTCCCTATTGGCGGACCCTTTACATTAGGGTGACCAGTTTTTTTTAGAATCGGCTCTTCTTTTGGAACTAGTCACAGTGATACTTGAGAAGTCCTGTTACCAAATATCAGGTCATTTGATTGAAGTTTAGGGGTCGCTTAAATCAAAAGTCTGAAGAAAAACCTGAAAATCTGTTCTTTCGGCGGATAAAATCTGTGGCATTTCCAAAACCCATTACTAACTTGCCGTAAAGTACTTTTCCATTATATAGAAAAGGTTTTGATTATTAAACACATAATATTGGCGGTATTTGAAACGGAAATTCATCCAGGTGCTCTGAGCGGCGATTTCAAGATTTTGAATAAAGACATATTCAAAATGGATGGAGTAAAACACTTGTTTTGTTCCATGATTTTATTATCATGGAACAAAACAAGTGTTTTACTCCACCTATTTTGAATATATGGTTCCATCAAGAAAGTAGCAGAAGAAGTATTGAATATATAAAGACGTATTCATTTAACACTGATGAAAGGCTAGCCTGTTCTATGTATTCGGTTAGTACAATAGTATACAATGTAAGTTTTTCATATTATTGTAATAAACAACACACCCCCCCCCCCCCTTCCAACCTTGTTCACTCGACCTAGTATATACGCGATAATTGTAATTATTTGAATGATGAAGCCACTGTGTGGTGAAACATTGTTGTAGTACAATATTAAAAACATTCAGAAATCCTATACTGTATCAGTATTTCTTTAAGTGTTAATACTGCATTTGTTAACCACTATTAATCAGGTTAAAACAGAAAACTCAAATTTTAATACAAAGTAGGCAAACAAGTAGGTAAAAAAACAAGGACACATACACCCAGGGATCGATCAGGGTGATTGACACAAACAAATACAGGTAGACCACGGTCCAAGAAAACGAAATAAAACAAAGTAATTATAGCAAATGTAAGCAATAGTGCCGCCTATACAACCGAAAGAAGTGGCATTGTAAACACGAACCAAACGAATAAATGAAAACACGACGCGATGACGCTCACGTGTTTCGACTTAATACTTAAGGCAGCAATAATTAGAATTTGGGATATTTACAAAATTACCGAGGCTCTACTTATCGAATCCAGACAACATATTGCGAATGCCAAGGTACATCTGCTGATATCACTAGCACAAATTTCAATTCAAAATCACGAATAGATGGCTTCTTAAAGACGGATCACAAAATTACACTTCACCTCACGAGCGGCAAAACTGTAATAAATTATTGGAAGGAAATAAAGCGGAACTCGTAACGTGGGACCTCTATTGAAAATAGATTTGTCCTGAATATTCCAAATTAAAGATAAACCAACCGAGAAAAGAAGCTATACAGCAAATTTAATAAAAAATAGGTCTATTGGTAATTAACGGCCTTTGGATACAAGTAAGAAATTTTCAAGGAACTCATTCGGAATTCCCAGGCAGGAATAACTATTGTCGGGGGCCCCGGTGACCTGCTCACGGGCCACGGGCCTGAGTTCAAATCCCAGCCGGGCGGTGGATGGTGGATTTTTCTAAGAAAGAATTTACCCTCCGGATACATGGTTGTTTCTGTGTGTCTCATTTTCATATGTATGAAATATTAAATATCATAAAATGGACGTGTCCGATTGGCCAAGTTACCTAAGACAATTTCCCTGAATCATTCACTACCCCAACCCGCAATCCCTTCACACCCTTCCTTAAAAAAAACTAATTTCCTGGAGAATTTAAAATATGAAACTACAAAAGTCATGGGTACATAATTAGAGAAGGCCAAGAGGCTCCGGGAAACGTCCCTAATACCGAGAGGAACAACCTCCAATGTCATGGGTGTTGTATAACCAAATACGATACGAAGTAATTGCACGACCTGCAATGTACTGCGGAATTTTGTTCCTTCGTCCCAGTAGCTTTAAACTCACGCAGAAAGAAAGCACAGTCTTTAACACGGCTTTCTATGTAATTGTCGCCTCTGCAAAATTATACGATGCGCTAAGGAAAAAAAGCAACTTAGGAAATTCACTAATGGGCTTAGAACCGGGGTTATAATTCTGAAAACCGATATCTATTTTGCAATAAAAAAAAATGGTTTCTACAACATTGTATGTACTGCTAAACCTGTGAGGCGATTTTCGTACTCACAGTATGACGGTTTGTGACCTAGAACGAAAAAAAGAAACAACCGACATTCCAAGTATACCTACGAGGAATGCTATACACAGCAAACACCAATAGACCAAATAAAAATGTTAATCCTGAAGCCAACCCAACCGCCTTTGAACTATCCAGGATACCAAACAACATCACAGAAATTAACTTAAGTTTGTTTTGTTATTCTGTAACGAGACGCTGCTGATAACCGGTAGACTCAATTATACATGAAAATTTTAAAACATACGCCCCAACTGAAGCCGGAAGAAGCTATTTATTGTAGACATACAATGTATGGCGAAAGAAAAGGAAAGAAACCAGGTCTGTTGAATGAATTGCACGATTTCTTGAATACGAAACTTACATCAGATTGTCACACTGTCCCTACTGTAAGAAATAGAAGATATTACAAGATATCTCAAAAAATGTATTGAATGTTATTGTTACATGTTTCTTAAAGCCTGTAGGATTAACACAGACTACAACACCCAAAGAGTGCTTCGAGTCGATCGTTTTTCTAGATATACTAGTAGTCTCATAGTAGAGGACATCCAAATAATTTGATCAAAATCATTCCCCTATGAAGGACCATAGCCTCACTAAATAAGGTTTTTCTATGCTATTATTCGTCGTTTCTAATCCAACTAAAGAATTCAGTTTTGTTAGTATTGTAATCAAATGATGTATAGCATTACAAAAATACTTTGATTTACCTAATAAAGTGAAAACTAAGATTATGAATATGAAAACTGATCTTAGCACGATTTCCATCCTAATAAATTAACCCCTATCATCTTCATTCTAATTCCGAAAGATGTGAGAAGTGACCGAAAAAGCATCGTCTCCCACAAGAAATTTATTGCCGAGGTCACTCCACACTTTCTTCAATTAGCTGACGCGGGCAGTAACTGACGAACGAGATAAAGGATAATCGTAAGAATTGTACACCTGAAGATCTTTATCAGAATATCAACGAGAAGTACATATCTAAGTTAACATATATTTACTAAGCTGAGCGAAGGTTCACTCTATTTTGAAATATGGCCCTAAAAGAGAGGCTAAGGAAAGAGAGTTACTACCTACGAAGTCTCTTCCCTAGGAAATTCAGATACCTTTGTAGGGATAATCTATGCTACCTCCTTTACTATATTTATTGGAAACTTAATGCAACACATTCCATCTAGTGAACCTTTCGCAGATAGACAAGGTAACTATCAGATAGCGTCTTAACTCTACCTCGAAAGATTAACATGCCTCTTCAGTAGCTGTGTATGGCCGATCGTTGTCATGAAGAAGAATCATACTTCGGATGGGTATTCCTCGTCTTTTCTATCATGCTCAAATCAACAAGCAATATACCTTTTCTATTCCAAAACTCAGTTGCAACTCCATGATTGCATGTTTAGATTATCGGATGTAATGTTGAACCCACGGCTCATCACAAGTGACAATGTGACTTAGAAAATGAGAGGACATCGTTTTCACAGTAACCAAGATGTGTTATCGTTTTTGAGCCATTGGCTGAAGACACGAGCGACTACATTCCTCCATAATCAAGAAACTTCCGATTCGTTGAGAAAAAAGCGGAGACTATGTAAAAACATAAACATAATAATTTTTATATGTATTATTACATACTTTTTTAACTAAATTTTGGTTTATATTTGATTCACCCACGTATAAACAAGTTTCATGTTACAGTGCATTTCGTAGATTTGGTATATTAAAAATTTCCATACTTATTTATCAGGTATTATAGCAAAATTCAACATCATTCTAAAATAAAATTGTAGAAAATAATTTCCTATAAAATTTGTAATATATTTTAACATTTTATAGTACTGTGATTAATATATGTTATGTAAATTAATGATAATTTCCGGTGGTGTTGTAGGAAAGGAATTAGTTATTTCAACAGGCTGTTAGCCCTTTCATAATTAAAAATAAAACAGTTTAATAAATGCAATTCTTATGAAAATAACTTTGATATTGTTTACTGTGTATAATTATTATTATTTACATAACATTCCTTTAAAAGCAATAAACTATTTTACATTGTACTTTAGAAAGTCTAATATTTGTGGGCCCATTGTATCAAAGCAGGATATATATATATATATATATATATATATATATATATATATATATATATATATATATATATATATATATATGTTGTTATCATGTATTAATTAAAATTGCTATCAGTTAGCAAATAACCTCTTAATATTTATTAATATAATTATTATTATGTCATTACGTAAAATCAATTTAATGATTTCTATGGGCAAAATTATTAAGGTCTGTCCCAATTACTAGCCTTATTTAAAAACGTATTGCATTTTTGTGCAAATTCCTACATTCATATAAATACCACATGACTCATAAAAGCATGTTTAACGGAGCAATAAGAGTGCGTTTTAGAAATAATTCCTAATTTAGTCACAAATAGTGTCGAGTTAATACTTTTCATATGATTTTCAAACTTGCGAATAATATAAATCAAATTACATTTTTTATAAATGTTTTATATTAAACATCCAAAGGGACATTCTAAAATTGCATGTTTAAGGACTGTAACATATGCGCATACAAATTACATCTATTTATTATTTATGAAATATTTTTATATTTTAATGCGGGCAGTCCACTCGGAGTATCTCAAACACTTTTAACGCAAACCATCCAGTGACTCTAATGCAAAGGACATCTCTCGCCTAAATAATATATATATATATATATATATATATATATATATTTGTGTGTGTGTGTATCCACGGGACATAAATTCTCAGTAGATAACATAAATTTATTAAAACACTCAACCGACAAGAGATTGGATATGTTGGAAGCAATAGAGATTTAAAAACATAACAATTATTTATTGAATTTTGATCTTGGTCGACTAGAAACGCCCTTTACTTGAAATTATTCTTATTATAAATTTTCCCAAACCATAACCTTTAAAGCCACCATGTATTTTATTTAACAAAATAATTAAGGCGCTTAACGTGTGAACATTTGACTTTTGTATTCGTTAATTTATTGTCAGTTAAATATTGATAATGAACATATAGAATTTAAAATACAGTGAAGGAAAGGATATTTAACTTTCAAAATTAGTATACTTTAATTATTTATATAGAAATATTAAGATGTATTCATATCATTCGCCCAGCCCACCTTAAAAGGTACGAAGTAGTAATTTCGTTAAAATCGTAGTAATTATTAATGGCGCAGAGAAAACGTGAGTTGAATTCAACTTACGAGTTTTACCGTTTATATTCAGAGTGAAGTTGAAACATCTCTACTTTAACTTTTTGATCATTAATTGGTGCCTCTTTTATCTGGCGCACTGCACTCGAAAGCCGTAACGGTTTTAAACTTGAAGGTATTTAAATATATAATGGTGAGTGGGTAGCACTTCTAAATATCTGCAATTCTATTAAAATGGCATTCCATTTCTTTTAAGCATCCTTAAATTATTTAGTTGAAGTGCCATCATTAATATATAAGTAATTTTCTTTCAGTTTAGGCAATACAGAAGCAATTATAATTTTAATTCACAGAAAAACTTGTGCCAAATAGAAAACTAGGCTATTAAATAGGGCCCAAAATCAAAATTGATTTACTTTATATTTTGTAATATAATAAATATAATATTACAACTCTTGTTATATTGTTTTATTTGATATTTTTATGGCATATTTTATTAAATATCCGTTTTTCTTTATACTGATTTTCTTGCATATTATTCACAAATATGTATCACAAGAAATAAATATTACTGAATTTTAAACAAAATTATCATAATATGGAAACTACACATCTATTATGGAATTTGTTAAATAACTAGGCGTTAATGCATTACACGAAGCTACCTATATAATTTTTTTAATAAAATTTAAAACTTACAACTAATATACGTATAATTTAGTAATCTTGCTTTTAGCATTTCTTTACACTTCCTTTGACAGGATTTATCACTCTTTTAAACTAATTACTAAATCTATTTATATTATATTAACAAGGTTCTAAGATATCCAATTTAGTACATATACAAAAAAACGAATTTTATAATAATATAAACATTTTCCATTAATCAAATCTTTATATTTTAGAATGATCTAAGGATTTTTTAAGAAAAATATTTATTGTCATTGAATTGGTAGTTTTTAAAATTAGGCAACCACCCCAAAACGTATAATTTTGTTTTCCATTTCTATCCACGACATTTTTTTGCTGTAGTATAATATTTAAATGAGGATGAACACATGACGTACATGTATATTAAGCATGCCCCTAAAATGATCTAGGACCCTTTAAAATTATTATCAGAAGTGTTTATTTAAACATGTCGATAACATAGTTGTATTGAATCGATTCAAGGTTTAATTTATATAGCAATTTTATTGCTGAAATTATTGACAATAATAGAATATGTTTACAATGTATTCCACGAATAAACAAGGCGTTTTGTACGTCGCATCCTATAATATATTTTGATCTTATTTATTGGGTAGTTAAGTAATTACGATATCTTGAAATACTGCTTATTAGCTGAAAATTAATATAATGTATTACAGCTATAAGCGTTCATATCGCCAAAATGTTTAGCACATTAAGGGCAGTAGTAATAATGTCCCAATAAAATAAATTTATAGCCTTAATAACCGAGAACACCTTCAAACCTATATTTCGATTGAATATTTTTTAACGATTTAGTGGTTATATATATTATATATTATCACACAAGAGGTATAGGTGTCGTCACGCGACTGAAATTAAAAAAAATAACAAAGTCACAAAAAATATTTCCCAATGGCAAACGCCAGATATGTGTTACGCTGTATCATAGCTATTTAATAAATAATAATTATAAAAAACCACGAAAACATTTCATAAATCTACATCAAATCAGTTTTATTAAGACTACTTAGCAAAGCTAGACAATTATTACGTGCGTCTTTCCAAGTGAAACCGATGATTTAGGTAAAAGAATAACTCATATACAAATAAGTAAAAAAATTAAGCCTTAATAATCCAACTAACAATCTCTAATATATAATTGATGGAAAATCTAATATACTCATATAATTCTCAGGGAGATATTTACAAAACTTACAAATTTGCCTATACAGATTTTTATACAGATTTGTAGAGATTAAAGTCACTTAATAAGATCCCAGTTATATTTCTAGACCCTGGTAGCGATTTAAGTCAGGACCCCTATTACTTGAATATAAAATTCGAATAATTTTATTCGCATAAATTGGTTATGTTGTAAGCAATGTTGTAACAATTCTGTTGCAGTTTTTTTTTTAAATTTAATATTGATTTTTTATATTCACTTAATCTAGTTCTAGAAATTCTAGTGATCTCACGCAGTCACAAATCCGGCACGTTATCTCGTATATACCGCACAAATCCGAGACCAAGAAACTGGCTGAGTTATTGACTAACTATTTCTGAAGGTTGATTGGACTAGATATTATAATATTAAATTCATATCACCTGAAATAATAGATTTTTAACAAATTGTAACTTTTTTGGCTCTATGTGACGGTTCTTAATTTTTTTCTTTCTAACTAAATTATCTGTTATTTTTGAAATGTTTCCGGTATTGACTGGCATTGTTCTTATTGTTTCTATTTCTTCAAAAAAGTTATTTTCAGATAATTGATATGGAGTCATTTAATAATATGTGTTGGACAACTTTGAAATGATTGTATCAGTAAAACTATTTTTTCTGTAAATTTTAAAATCTAATTTTGTGCCTATTCTAGTTACATTTTGAAGCTTATACTTCGTTTTTATAATGGCTAAGCTAAGCTGCCGAAAGTTTAGTCAACACAATAATAAAAATCAACTGTTTTTCAAATAAAAATGGGCGACGGTCGTGATTTTGTGAATGCGAAAGTAAATGTGAAAAATACGGAAAACAACAAAAAAAATCCGTGCTTGCTAGCTGTATGCGGAAAGTTAAATTATGCTGTGGAATTAACCTCATCACCTAAATATCAGCGGACCAAGCGGAGTTCAACTTTGAAATGGAGGCGTACATAAACCTAAAAGAAGTAGTAAGCATGCGTAAGCTAAATAATCCACTTTTACTAGAGAAAATCTACCAACTGGATGAAGAAAACGCGAAACTTCGTGAGATCGCAGTTCTCCCGCAAAGTCTGAAGATGGCACGACACAATATTAGCTCTCAGCTCAGTAACAAATTTGGGTAAAATAGTCAAACCATACAGCGTCGAGGAGTATCAGTAAGAGATGTAATTAGCATATCAGCGTTTACGAAGAGTAATAATTGCGTCAGGGGTATTAGCAAGAGTCCTGATGTTGGCGTTATTATGGTTGGGAACATTGCAAAATAGTAAATCAAGAGGTCTAGATTCCAATATCTTAAAGGGGGTAAGTGAGCTTTTAGTAGGCCTCTTATCGAATTGATTAACTTTAACAATATCCGAAAATATATTTCCAAATTTATTGAAACTAGCCAGAGTTATCCCTATACACAAAAATTGAGATGAAAACGATCCAAATAATTATAAACAAATAAACATAGAAAGAAACATACTATAAATATAAATATACAATAAATTACAAAGGCAGCAGGCTTTGAATCGGCGAAGCCGACCAGGCTGACCACCGTTGCTGATGGCAGACGACTGGTAAAGTGCAAAGGTCTGGGCCTGCTTTTATACGGTGATCTTTGGTACCGCGGCTTTGTTTCGGTCACGTAGGCCCCGCAATTCCGGGAACAGGCAATGATCCTCTTCGCCGAAAAGGGCCCGTCCTATTTTCCGCACTGGCAGCTGCACATTTTGGAAAAATATCTCGTTTGGATTATTTCTATAATGCGGAATTTATGCAAATTATTATTAGGAGCAATGGGTAGCTCGTAAAATGGATTAAAATATAATTACGCATTTGTTACCACGTTCAGGTAAACTGAACGCCGGTAACAATCTTAGTAGCAAAATTAAAATACTCTAATTTTAGCGATGAAAGCTGCTGCTTACTTCATACCTAGCAGATACGAACAAGTTGTTGATATAAATAATAATCGATCTAAGTCACTCCCAATATTACAACAGTAATATCTAGGGACAAGAGCACAGAAATGATCCTAGAAAAAAAAATAAATAAATCGCTGGCAGCTGCTGCTTCGTGTTAAATTAACAAGTTAAAACTAAATGAAACATAGACTAAAAGCATATTTTTCAATAGGCCTCTATAATCTGAAAATGAGTCAGTTTGTTTCTTATGCGTGCAAAAGGATATAAACTTGACGTGGAATCTCCATGGAGATGCGGTTGCCAAGCGAATAAGTAAAAAGCTATACTGTTTGCGTAATTTTGCCCATCAAGTACAAACACATGCATGGCGTGCAGCTTATTTCTCGTTAATTGAATCACGCCTTCGTTACTGCTTTTTTGAATGGGGACACTCATCATCTAGACATCGTTTATTTACTATTAAAAAAATTTAAGGAGGCCATTGAAATATACCTACAATTTTACTCTTCAGAGGAATTTCTAAACTGTGATGTTCATACAGTTTAACTTCACTAGTCTTAGTTAATTATTTGTCTGAAAGAATCTAATTGACGTACTGTTTCTGTATACAAAATATATCATGCACGTATCTTAATCTAATGGCATATATTTAACGTATGTGTTGATTAATAGTAGATTATACCACGAGTAATAATGATAGCTATTATTCCCGAGGAACATTTACGAACCGAGCCGCGTAAGCGGCGAGGGAGTAACATTCCGAGGTAATAATAGCCATTATTGCGAGTAGTATACTCTACTTTATCTATGACTAATTTATTAATTTGTTTTAACGAACAACTTTATTTTTCAATAACATTAACACTAGCAATGGTACAATTAATAAATTGAATTGGTCGAGAACTATCAATAGATTTGGAAGAGTTTTCAATACAAATATTTGGAATTTCGGTTGCTGAAGAGGAAGAAGATGCTTCATTACTATTTATCTGTTTAGCAATAGTATCTGCTGTAGTTGTCTTGTTTCTTATAGACTGATCAATGTAACTTTCAGCTACCTGTGTAGATCTCCAGCCCCCATGACGCTTTAATCCAGTTATATCGCCTCCTCCATCAATGTACAGAGTGGCAGATGATCTGCGATAACAATGGCCGGTATAAGTTTCAGGATTTGGCAATTTTAAATATTTGGCAATTTGTTTACCAATATCTGCAAATTTGTTTTTTCCTATACGTTGTATTGTACATTTTGATTTTTGATAATTTAGAAAGAATGAATTAATTTTTACATGTGACGGACGGAGATTGATGTACTTCTTTACAATATTGTAAAACGTACTGTTTATGGCGAATGTTCGTACAATTTTGGTTTTAGTCTTGGGTATTGTTATTAATAACTGTGTTTGATGATCTTTCACGTCTTCAATATTCATTTCATAAAGCTCGTTTGAGCGGCATGCACCCATAATTCCAATAATTAATATAACCTGAAGCAAATAAGAATATGAGTTTTGAATAGTCAGATTAAATTCGGTATATTTACCTTATGTAAAAGAAAAACTTTATCAGGAGCTTTGTCAATAAATGTTCTTATTTGTTTCGGGGTCAGAGTGGAAGACTTCTTTGGTTGAAATCCTTCTGATTTTCTTTTTAAAAATGCTCGTAGTTTGCAATATTTTTCCAGATCAACGTCATAATTTATTCTCAACATAGTTTTAATGATTGAAAAAAATGACCATAATGAAGAAGGTTTGTAATTTGCACTTAATTCAGCGAAATAGGCCAGCAGAACATGTTCGGAAAATGAGTTTGCTTTCTTTCGAAGACGCCATTCGTTGAAGGTTGCGTACGTTTTATTATAAATGGATTTCGATGTTTCCGGTATCAAGGTAGATGTTGTTGCTGCAGCTAGTTGTACAATTTCTGGAGGTGTACAAGTAAAAGACTCTTCATTTTCATCCATCTCATTAGAAATGCACAAACCCTACGCGCTTGACACTGACTGTTTTCAGTTTGTGTATTTTGTTTCCATGGTATTTAATTTGAGAATTTTTTTGATTGGAGTGCACGAGGGAATAATGACTATTAATCCCTCGTCATTATTCCCTAAGAGAATAATATATGGCATTATACTGCAAAAATCACAAGTATAATACATACATTATATATTAGTCGTAGATAAATAGATATTGTTCAATCCTGCAGTAGAAAATAGAACTTTCATACGTTGTTTTGTGGTTAGAAAGTTACAGTTTACCTCACGCAAAATGGTTGCTATGGAGATTTACTTTCGCCCACTCTTGTGTCACTTTCGCCCACTCTTATGTCACTTTCGCTCACGCTTTTATAAATACACATTATTATTATTATTATTATTATTACTTACTTGCTTATACACTTGTAAATGAAAATTGTCACTTCGAAATAGAATATTGGGCAAAGTTATTAAAAAGGCCATTAAAATAGGCAATTAAAACTTCACCCGTAATGATATTTAAATTGTGAATCTTAAGCCATTCTTCTTCGCTCATTGTAAAAATAATATTATATTTTGTTACTGATCTTTGCCGAAACTTTATACATATATATTATTGAATATCAACTATTATTACAGACAAAAGTGGTACAAGTTACTTAGCGTCGCCGATTGTGTTGTTTATATGACGTAGACGATCGTGTTATATTGCCGCTTGTCTTTTTTTGTCGTCGCTCACAGCGGGACACTAGATTATTTTAGTGCGGGCCGTGCACGGCGCATCGAGCAACGCCGACCGCCGTACACTAGATTTTAAAGCGGGCCGGGCACGGCACATCGCGCAAAGCCGCAATACATTTCTTTTATTTGAACCTACGTTTTAAAATGAATTTTCGGCAGGATTGAACAAAACGTAATACACCACTCGTGGAGTTACGAATTCGCTCACTTGTGTACCTTCGCACACTCGGCTATCGCCTCGTGTGCAAATTGGTACACGCGTGAGCAAAACACGTACTTTCTCCACTTGTAGTGTAATATACTATTGTTCAAAATTATCCATTAAGATTTCTTTTAGAAGTGGCAACAAGGGGGAACCCATTGTTAAACCGTTAAATTAAATATTATGTTGTTAATATAAAGTAATTTTTACATATACATATTACGGCTATTTTTTCATTTCTATTTGGTGAGATTTAGGGTAGTATGTATTGTTAATTACATTATCAAGGCTTATTTTTAATTCTTTTGTTGGGATTTATATAGACAGCCTTTTAACACCAAGTGAAATTAGTTTTGTATTTGTTGGAATCTATATTACTATTAGTGTTTTAACTAAGTCTATAAAAATTTTGATTGAATATTCTGATTTGAAATCAATGAGTTATGGTAATATTTTGTTTAAATGTTTTCATAGGTTATATGTTGGAGCATATGGGTACGAAATATAAGTCTCGTATGGACAAACGGACCATGATCCGCCTGCGACGCAGCCATCCCTAAGAGGGAGGATGGCAACCGAAGGGTGAACTTGTGGGACAAAGAATTTACCGAGGCAAGAAACAGAGTGAATGCAGCTCGATGCTACCCCCTTGCTCGTGTCAGGAACCGAGGAAGTCGCATTTCCTTTTTTCCTAAAAAAGTTGGACCACGTGATCTAGATACCCTCTAGATACCCTCCGACCCGATAAGACGACATCAACTGCCTGAAGGAGGCTACCACAATTCCAGGTCGCAAAGCTCTTGAGTCCGGCGGAATTCTGAACGAGGCGCTCAGGGAGTTCGCCATCGGCAAGGAAGGCAAGCTGAAATAGACAGTTGAAAGCTACAGGCTACTATATCTGCTGGATATTGAAGGCAAGCCCTTTGGAAAGGTCGTCAGAGACAGGCTGGTCAATTTAGTTCAAAGGGGAAAGTCGACCTGAAAGATGTTCGCAGGCTCGCAAACGATCCAACATGGGCGTCCTAAGAAGGATACGGCATTGCCTGGAAATCACCTTAAACGTAAAGAACGCTTTCAACTAATCCCCTGGTTCATCATAACGGAGGCACTGGAATGACGAAAAGCGTTCTATTCACTTTGAAGGGAACAACGGTTTTCCGAAGATCTGGGAGGTAAAGGGAGGGGTTTCGCAGGGTTCCGTCCTCGACCCTATACTCGACGATGACTTTACGTTGGCGTCTTCAAACTGGAGATATCGCACGGGGTAGATGTCATTAGATTCGCCGATGACATCATGATAGTCGTCAGTATCAAAAAGATTGAAGAGGTCGCGGAACTAGCTAAGGAGGCGACCAGGAAAATCTCACAGTGAATGGTGGCTAAGAAAATGAAGACCGTTTGGCTTTCGAGCAGTGAAAGGTTTAACGGTAATATCAAGACCTTAGGTCATGACGTCAAATAAAATGAACCCTTTGTTAGGGAGGCAAGTAGTGGAGGCGGAAGCTACGACGTGGCAGTAGGTAGGATGACTAAGTACCTGACAATCATAATCAAAACGAACCCTTTGTGCAGCAGGTAGTTAGTGGAGGCGGATGCCGGAGTGGCCCGAGACACTAGGGCCATCTCGGGCCTACTTGCAAACATCGTCGGCCCGTCAGACGGCAAATGGAGGCTGCTGCTGGGAGCATCTGCCAAATGCGGAGGCTGCCAAAGTACTAGCCTCGTCAGTCTCTCCGAGCTTAGAGACCTTGGCGAGAGAAGAGGTGATCGTGGAAACAAGAAGGGGAACAGCCAAAAAAAGAAGAAAAGAGAAGGTTGACGGCATTGGCGGCAGGAGCGTTTAGACGCCAACAATAAGAATGGAGCTTATCCAAGCATTGGAGCCTTGAACGATCAGGAGACAGGGAAAACTCTCGCACCACATGACTCAAATTTATACGAGTGCATTTCTTTAAGTAGACATGTAAAGCAAAATAAATAAATAAATAAATAAAAGTACCTCTACAAAATCAGGAAAGCCCCAGGGAAGAGGACTGTTAGTACAAAGACGTGGTGGACGACGCGCGACACATTTTCTTCGAGTGTTCACGGGGCAAACGGGAATGGAAAGAGTTAGACAAAAAATTAGGGGGGCAGTAGAATCAGAATGCCTGGTACTTCCTATGCTCAAGAGTGAGAAGAAATGGGCCGCGAAAAACCGGGCGGCCAGAGAAATTTTGTAAGGAGAAGAAGCTTTTCTCTCTAATACAGTTAGAGTAGCTGAGGTAGGCTGGGCAGCTGGGGTAGAGATCGACAGCGACAAGGAGGCGAAAGAAGCTGAGGAAGGAGAAGGATGAAGGGGCACAGGTGAAATGGAAGAGAATGGGGGACGCACCACGTGAAGAGTGTAACGATGCCACTAGTTTCCCTATTTAGTCGATCAGTCCTACGACGATGGCGGCGTAGAACATCGTTTAATATCTTCCGCGCAAATATATAAAGCGGGGTCGGTGAATAGACCAGAGTGGCGAAACTGTAGGTAGTGTACCCTTAAGTAGAATTAAGCCCATTAATAAAATGAGGACATTGTCTTTTTGCAATTTTGGTGAACCATATAAAACCAGAACTGTGGGGTTCAAATTTAAGAATTTATAGGTTTTGGGTTTAATGTTTCGTTCCATTGTTTGTAGAAACTCCGTTTAAATAAGGTTCAGATTTTTCGAGTGCCCGGTACTAGGTTCTGTAACATGCCAGTTCAGACTTATCGCACTCTTTAGACATTTTTTGTAGGGTAAGTAAGTCTAGTAAAAACTGCTATAGGGAATTGTGTGCATAGTCCTCGTAATTCTCTAAAAGGTTTGAAGCTTATTTTGTGCCATTGTTTGGTTATGTTTGACCTACCATAGTAAGGTAATAATGGCTTTTTCTACCGCAAAACGTACAGCCAATGTATCATTTTAGGTCTCAGTCCCGATGATCTGCCAAAGACCCTACCGCGTATCTATAGTGCCGCTTTAGCTTTGCACATTGTTTTTTTTTCTAAGTGCGCATTCCAATTAAGTTTCTTATCTAGTATTAAATAAAGATATTCCAACTAATCAGACAGCTCAATTTCTATATATTTAATTAATTGCTCACTTAACCCGTGGTGAAATATTTTTGATATAATTTGATTAAAAATCAATAAAATAGTCAATTTCTTGTCCTGTTACTTTGGGAGCTTTAATATTCATAATCCTAAGATTAGTGAAAGGTACCACCACAGTTTTGACATGATTAAAATTGTAGCTTTTCTTCAGACACTATTTACTATGTTATTGCGGTCAATTTGGGATAGGGACGATATTATTAAATTGATATTTCATTTAATATTAAACTTAACATGTTACTTCGCATTCACTTTTTGTTTTCTTTTACAATTTGTTGAAATTTAATATTTTCCATGCAACGCAATTTTTAATAAGTGACTTTTCTATAAAATTAATATTTGTATCAACACTTGTCTTTTTAAAACTTCCTTCGAAAATCATCATTAATAGCTTTCTTATTTTATGTAGGATTATTTCTAGATCATTAGTCGATAAATCTTATTTACTCACTCATTTCTAGCAAAGTGTCAGTGTACATGGAGAATTTTCCATTTATTATGAATACTTAGTGTATTTTTAACAGTAGAACCTCATTAGGTATAATTAAAATTATAATAAACATATATACATGCTTGTGTAACCGGCCTTGACTCAGTAAAACTGCTATTATCATAGAGTTCCGGCCATGCTTAAATATTTATTACTAATTTTCGTTAAAGTGTTTCAAGACATTTTCGTTTCGGGTGGTTTTATAAATACACTTCGCAAAACCGTAAGTACTTATACAATCAATTAATCATATTTCACGATCATCATTAATTTTTTTTATTAAAATGAATGTTAATAATCAATACAAGACAATTGAAATCATTTTATCAGTGACAATGGTTTCGAGCTCGATTCCTTTTGGATGTTTGTTGGCAAGACGATGCAAAAAGTGTAAATATTGGGGTTTGTAAGATATTGAAATTTACGTAACCCCAAAGGAACAAAATGTCTAAAAAAGTATTTCATCAATGTAAGTAAAATTGAAGTAAAGGAGCCTATTATTATCTCAACTAGTGTGGCCCGATAACTATTTGTTTGTGATGAAAACATTTAACAGTATACGGTTTATTCGGATCAAAAATTTTCATTTGTTTTTGATAATTTTCAAATTCTAATATATTTTCCAGAACTTCTTTATCTATTTTATTAATTTTTATGACTAAACTTCTTCTTGATAGCATGGTAGGCCATCATTCATTCAACAGTAATTGAATATCTTTAGAAAACAAATTTACGTAAGCAAGCTAGCTTATTCTTTGATATTCGTATACGAACAATATCATAACTATGTTATTATCATTTAAATATTTGCTTGCACCCCATACGTTTATAGAAATATTATTTTGACTTTTAAATATATTTATTTATATCCTTTATTATAAATAAAATCTAAATAGTATCTAAATTTATAGTCACATACATCTGAATAATGTGGTTATGATGATGGTCCCTACATTTATAACACCTCGTTTTAATTTAAATTTAATTTTATGGATTATATTTGTTGAAATTTGTTTATATTGCTGCAATTTCAAACAAAGTCCAACATTAAATAAATAAGAAACATAATGAGTTAAAACTGTGCAATAGTTGTATAATTTTACTCTAAAATTCTGGCATCTTTGTTTTGATTTCGTCAATAAATTGTTGATATACTTAATAAATATTTATTGCAGGCGTAATAATTCTCTTGGAAGTATTGAATGATCTTATTTCAACAATTTTCTTTACTGTATCACTACAAAGCAAAACATGATTCTTTTAACATTTCCAATTACTGCCAAATTAGTTTCAATCAAAGTCATATTTTTTTCCCTGTCTGTATTATCCAGGTTAAGCTAACTCGTTATTTTACCCTTAAATGCCCTATAAATTTCTTTTAGTCCTGCATCAAAAAAAGAATTATTTTTGGGTAAGTTAGTATTCAAATGTTCTGCAGAACATGTGCTGTCAACTATAATGTTAATGCGATGTATTGTGTAGATATTGACGAAACCTTTAACCTTTTATTTGAATTGTCATTTACTTATTTTGATGTTATTGTTTAGAGGATGACGGAAGTTAATTAGTCACCACTTCTCCTTGTTGTCTCAAAACAAAAACTGTTGTTCAATCAACAAAGTGTAAACCATTCAAATGATACGTGTATATTTCGGGTGTACAGGGTGACCTTTGGTGGTGTATCTCGCTTATTTTTTATCCGATTTTAATAAATAAAACATCAAATTAAACCATTAAAAAAAAAAATTAATAGGATCTGAACTGTTATTTTTTCTCGCATCCAGTTTTTGACAAAATATGATCAACATTTTTTTTTAAATTGCACTGTATATATATTTTTATTGATTCGCAAGGAGATTTTTTTTCTGAATATAAAATTGTAGACAAATTTATCCATACATCAAACTTAAGTCGAGAAATTGAGGATTAAAAAAATAAATAAAAAGTCAAGTATCCATTGTAAACAATATACAGACCCATTTTAAATGTCAAAAGTGACAGTGACAGCCATTGATACAATACTGCAACGATTTTTAATTATTTCATAATTAAAATGTTGCAATATTTCAAACACTGTACTAGAATTTTGTGCTTCTACAGAAATCGTTTTTCAGTTTTGCACATCTTGCAACATTTTTATTATGAAATTATTAAAAATCATTGCAGTATTGTACCAATGACTGACACTGTCACTTTTGACATTTGGAATAGGCTCTGTATATTGTTTACTATGGGTATTTGATTTTTAATTTTTTTTTAATCCTCAATTTCTCGACTTTGGTTTGATGAATGGATAAAATCGTTTACAAATTTAGATTCAGAAAAAAATCTCCTTGCGGATCAGCACAAAATATATATACAGTGCAATTTGAAAAAAAAGTTGATCGTCTTTTGTCAAAAACTGGATGCAAGAAAAAATATCAGTACAGTTCATATTAAAGTCTTTTAAAAATCATTTAATTTGATGTTTTATTTATTCAAATCGGATCAAAAATAAGCGAGATACAGCAACCAAAGGTTTTTCGTCAGTCACCCTGTATATACACTTATAATTTGAATGGTTTACACTTTGTTAATTTAACAATAGCTTTTGATTTGAGATACCTGCATTTTTTCATATCTTTTTAAATTATGTTTTCTTGAAAATTTTTACCACAATATTTGCTAAAAAAACATGGTTTTAATTAATATTTCAATGCAATACTTGGTGGTAACTTATTTGCCGTATCTCTTTTTCACCTGTATTTTATTTATTATTTATTTTAAGGCACTGGTGATAAATAATAGTGCATTTCCCAAGTCACTCATTTAAAGTACTTTGTGTTTATGTAAGTGATCATGAATATAAATTTTAAATCGTTGTGTGCAGAGTGCTGGAAAGAAAAATATGGTTTCACTACAATAGATAAAGATGCCGATGTGGGTAGGTATCGCAAAGGCTTTGATCAGTATATAATTATAAGCTAACCAACATCTGCTGCATTACAAGTCCAAACCTCGTCCGAGTCATACAAACAAGGAGCATAATTAGGCTCCTTA
The DNA here is from genome assembly GCA_963969525.1 of Ontholestes murinus. NCBI lineage: Eukaryota > Metazoa > Arthropoda > Insecta > Coleoptera > Staphylinidae > Ontholestes > Ontholestes murinus. Next base: position 30,908,595 of record OZ018393.1, on the reverse strand, counting down.
GGAAAAAGAGGAAAAAAGAGGCTCATTGGATAAAGAGGCTCATTATATAAAGAGGCTCATTAGGAAAAAGAGGCTTATTAGGAAAAAGAGGAAAAAAGAGCGTAAAAAGAGGAAAAAAAGAGGCTCATTAGATAAAGAGGCCTCATTAAGAAAAAAGAGGCTGATTGAGAAAAGAGGTTCATTATGAACTGTAAGATGAGTGATGTAAGAAAAATAATTAATGCTCAAAGAGCTATTAGAAGAAAATTGTTGGCTCTAAAATTAAATCGTAATGAAGATGACGAGAGATTGAAAATAAATGTATCAATCATATTAAACGAGAAAATCAAGAAATTAAACAAGAAAATAAGAGAATAAAAGAGGAGGGCATTCAGTTTGCTCATTCATCACCACTTAAACCTAAAAGTTTACAATTCATCGATGATGCTCATTCATCACCCCTTAAACATAAAAGTTTAGAATTCATAGATGATGGAGATGTCTTTACACACGAGCCTATCAAACAAAATCTATCAACAATTTCTATACCTGATCCAACCGTACTAAACAAATATTTGGACCAATTTGCACCATTACCGAGGCAGTATATTGAAAAATTATTGATTGAGGAGGGAGATGACTTTGATCCTATTCATGGTATTAAATTTAATAATGATGACGCTAAATTAAAAATTGGTAACACTGTAATTGATTTGGATGGGAATGATTTAATAATTGATGGCCTTACATACAAAGGTACATCCGGACTTTATGAATTATTGTTTAGAAAAGATCCGTATGTATACACAGAAGATGATCGAAAAAAATATGTGGATATTCTTAAAAGAACAAACTCATTACATCGTCGTTTCGACCCGGAACAACAACTTCAGGGGACTCGGTCACACAAATATAGAAATATTATAAAACCATTACTACTAACTTCACAAGTCAACAAAAGACTAAAGGTGGTCGTGGTTTCGATTCAACTTAATTGTTGAAAATAAAAAACATAAATGTACATATTGGAATGATCCTAATGAATTGATTGAAAGACTATGGTTATTACATGCTTCACAACGAGCTGGAAATAATTCACACGCCAATGAAATTGCATCAATCGAGAAAGAGCTCAGAGTATTACCCGCTTTGTTATCAACAAAATATAATCCCTGTGTATTTTTGATCTATTGCCATCAAGCGTTAAAACTAACTTAAATTTTAACCTCGATTTTCCAAATTTATCTAGACTAATTATATGAAAGAGTTTTACGTCAGGTATCTATTTCAATAATAAAACTATTTGTGCTACTTGATCGTCTTATATTATATTATATATTATTATTTTTGCTCCCTTTAATTTTTCATTAATTATAATTATTTCATTAGTATGAGAATTAAGGAATTTGGAATAATCTCTTTCTGCAAAAACCACGCCCAACTTTCCAATCTCATCAGTACATAGGAATAACACAATTTATGCTTGGTTTGTTTCACTGTTTATTTATATAATCTGATTAGTTTCGACAATTACGTCATTATCAAAGAAATTGTCGAAACTAGTCAGATTAAACAAATAAATAGTGAAACAAACCAAACGAAAATTGTGTTATTTCTATATTACAAAATGTTTCACCACGAGTTACATGAGAAATATTAACTCATTAGTAGAGTTGAGTAAATGAAAAGTTAAAAAGTTATTCTAATATGTACGGCAACTACTACAATAATGCTTTCTAATACATTTTACTAATTGAAAACACGAGTAACTTTGTTAATATCATACACTTTATTTTATTAATGTTGACTACAGTTTCGCCACACTTGAGCTCATCATTCTCAAAATAGATATCTATCTATCTATTAATAGTCTCTATTAATAAAATAGCGTGTGATATTAGTAAAGTTACTCATGTTTTAAACTAATTAATAATTAGAGATTTTTTGTTGTGTTCAGATTGTACAGTCATACATCTGCGGAATCTGTGAAACACACCAGCAACTCTAAATCGAATAAACACCCGTATGCTTTTTCGAGGCATTATAATTAACGTTGGCCTGATTTCGTACGGTGGTCAATGTGACTTGCATAAAAAACAATCGGATGTATCGATTGAAATAACAAGGGTGTAATTTATTTAAAATCTAAAGGTATTAAGTTAATCAACTCGCAATCAAAGTAAACTGCGTTGAGTTTTTCAATTTTCAATTATATTATGCGGTTGCTGGCAAACACATTAATTTCATTTTACGCCAATATCGTAATATAAAAAGAAACCTTATTAGCTAAATTACTGCAGACTTAGTGCGTCGTGCGTAGGTGATGTAGTATAGCTATGATACAAATTTTCACGAATATTAGGTTTTAAGAACTAACTATTCAAAATATAAATACAATGAATAATGCTCGAACACATTATATGATTTATTGGATTATTATATCCGTCGTTAACATAATAATGTGTAAAACATTTTCATTATATTATTGTAAGTTAATTATGAACATTATACAAAAAAAAACATGAAATATGAATTATAATAAAATTAAATATTATGGCGATAAATTTATATAATTATTTTAATAATAAATTTAAACTTAAACATGTAAACAAATATTTATTTGTAATTTGTTCATAGCAATTCCAAAGTGCTAAGTAAGAATTATTATTGTTGTCCTACTGATGCTCTGACTTTTTTGCATCTTGTGTTTCTGAATGCTCTGGGTATAGATATAAGTCCTAGTGACAATTTGTGTGAATTAAGTGCTTTTCACATTCCGTGTTGTCTACATATGATAATACTGATTGGTTCTATGATTTTATATCGACGGATTACTTTATCGTTTGGCTATAGGTAACCCTACTAGTATGTTTCTAGGAAGTAATTTTTCTTGATAAAGTCAATTAACTTCCTAGACGGCCAGTTTTATCTCACTTTTAATGAAGCGCAAGAGCTGTTTAGCTTTGTTTGGCGAGATGTTATTAAAAGATATTTTTTTGCCAAAAATCACCAGCGGCTTCAGCTGCTCTAAGGCCCAATTAGCGAAGTTGTATCGAAGTAGATGGTCAACTCTCTTAAACTGCTCTGTTATTTGGACCTTATAGGCGAATAAACCGATGTCTTTATGCAAAATACGCCTCATGGTAGTGCGACTAATGTTCAATTACTGAGAGCCATAAAGAGTCGATGTTCTCGAGTTGGCTTGCAAACTACGGGCTACAGCAGCTTTAGTACGGTCCACCAGCATACCAATTTCACGAAGTTTCTTCAGAAAATTGCATTTCAGAACATTGATTCTGTAATACACGAATTATATTCAAAGTACAATTTTAACATTTCTCAACGTTCATCAAGCGTATAGCGTGCCATTTCGTTAACTGGGTATTGTATACTGAAGAACTGTCATACCTCAGATGTCAAATATTATGACAGTAAAAATAAAGTGGTAGTTCAAAAAGCTTTCAAGAGATGGCCCACCCTTTACTTGCGGGGCCTAGTACCCACATTATACTATGTTAACTATGTCCAATTAGTTTAGAGCTTGTTTTCAGTTCTAAGTAGTTTTAGAATTGACGCTGTAGGTTTGAGGTTGGAGCCTTTTGTAGGTTGAGGCTATCTTAGTGACTCAATAATCACTTCAAAGCGCAATAAAAAATTAACCCTTTCAAGGCGGATTTTTATTTTCCTATGCGGACTCTAATTTAATAGGTAGCTTTATATTTTTAAAGTAAAATCTTTTTTAGGATGAAATTTTTTCAGATTTTTCGAACATTTTTATTAATATTTTTAATGGGACATATTGACCCATTACTCCATTACTTTGAGACAGTATTTCCCATTAGCTCTAAAATAAAACACACATAATTCTTCAAACTTTTACATAATTTTACCTATGGTAAGCGGTAAAACATTCATTATCCAACGGTACACAACATGTTCTGCGAACAGTTTTTGTCCGCTTCTCGATCTTCCTTTTTGAACATCTTGTACACCTTCTCCATGTCTTCTTGATAATCGGTATATGGTCTCTAACATTCAACATTGTTTTTTGCCTCTTTGATAGTCGTCCAGAAGTTAAACGTTTTCACCCCGTCTTTGCGTTTCCCTTGCTTTATAAGCCTTTCTTCCAGAGCTAACAAAAAATCCAAAAACTGTGTACTTTTACATCTGATTTCATTTTAAATAATAAAAGCCTTTACAGCAGTTACCATCAAGAGTTTATGAAACAATTTTTTCACGGTAAAATTCATACATGCCAGATAAATGATCTGTCAAATCGACCCCACTCCATTCCCATGACACTTGCTAATTGCCAATACTTCTCTCGTATCTTGTTCCCTAGTAAAGGTATTACATTTGTACATAAAAAATAGCTTTGCCTTTCTCTAGTTTACCCTGACTTTTTGGTATGTTTTTTCGCGTTCCAATACAAGTTCCTACTGCAGCATATGGCAATGTTCTTATCAATATCACCGACCTAATAGATCTGTCAAAACAGATCACAAAATCTGTATTCTTAATCGAGCTGGAAAGTTGTTTAACTACCTTTTCTACTACTGTTCTATCTACTTGTTTATACTCCTTGAGATCATAAAACATAACTAGTAAGAGAGTCGCATCTTACCCATAATTCTATTACACGTTTGATGGGGTTCAAAGGTAAACTGTTTCAAACTCGACATGCCCTTGAATTTGGCCATACTTTCATCTATGGATTGATAAAGTTCTAGCTTTTTACTATGTATGTTTGAAACACTCCAGGATCTCCTCGAATAATATATCTTGAAGCTATATGACCTTGGTCGCCGATAAAACTGAAGTAGCGTTTATACACGTAAATACGGGACGATTGTGCCCACTAGTGAAAATGAAATCTGCCTTAGGACGTATTATCCCGTCTCGAAAGCGTTAAATTGGGTCGGAATTACATGCGACTGTGGTTTAATCAGGTTCAGCATTTCTGAGTGTCCGATTCTATGTTCTATAGCATACCGGTCCAGTCTAATCGCACTCATTAGACCTTCTTTGCGGAAGTATATAAACAATCTAGTAGTATTCCTTTTGATTATAGGACAGAGGATTATCAATTAAGTCAAAATTTTACTTGTTTAGTAGAAAAGTGTGGATTTGCTATTTCATATTCTCACCAAAGAAAAGGTCAAACATCATTAATGTACAAAAAAATGTCATCTAAGTGACGCCTGTTCTTTTCCACACACTTCTGAAGTCGAGTTGAGAAGTGGTTCATGCATCCAACATGTTGGCTGGAATCGCTTGAATTTCTCATGTGATAGTATTGGAGAGCTGATCAAGGGTCCGTTGTTTCTTAATAAATATGTGGGCCTTCAGGTACCCCCACAGAACAAAATCCCGTAAGATCAAGCGATCGTGAGGGCCACTCGATGTACCCTCGTAGCGAAATGTGGCATAGACTCCCTTGAGGTGTGACAAGTTACCCCATTTTGCTGAAAAAAGACTTTTCTAATGTCAATGTGCCCGCGAGCATGCTGCATTACCGATCCGCGTGGACTAGCTTCCACAGCCGCCCTAGCATTAGTCACATTTTCAGGGTTTCTTTCTACACTTCGAGGTACTCCACGCTTCAACTATCCTTTAGTATATAGGTTCTGGACCCACTACCGTGCTTTCCAAAACTGAATGGTGTTTCAAATCTGCTTCGTGTATTGTAAACAAATACGCGTTGCTATAGCGTCCACGCTTCCATAACGACTATACCAAGTAAAATGGCAAGGTCGGGTGGTCACATATCAACCATCCCGAAAACGTTAAGTTATTATATTTATTAATCTAACTTATTCAAGATAAAATATTAGAAGATGTATTTTTCTTTGTATTGTATGCATATTATATAAAATCGAGTGGTCTATTCATTTTGCCGTTTCGAAGTATTTTACCGTTTGACCTACATTAATGGTATCTCAATCCTGGTAATCCAATTGGTATATTTTGCTCTCGAGTGTGAGGTCTTGTTATCCAAATTGTTGTTAATTTGTATACTGCCTTTGTTGTATCTATTTTCTTGAATAAAGGCAATTTTGATATTCTAAAGTAATTTCTTGCTCATAGAAATAATCATATCGTTCAGTCACATTTCTTTATTTTATATTCGCTATTTGAATATATAATTACAACCAAGAAGTCGCAGTTGTGGCACATTATTATCTATATTATAGTAAATATACCTTCAATAATGAGTAAAATAACACGAACAAATGTCTACTACATTTTAAAAAATTCGAGGGAGAAGAGACTGGCCTCGGCCTCAGGGAGCCCGGAAAGGGACAAGGGTGAATAGAACTACCTACCTTCCCTGCTATGCCTTGTCCAGCAGGTCGGTAGAAGAAGCCATACAAAGAATTTGAGTTAATTCGAAGACCCACGAACAATAGCCCGGCTGGATCTTGGGGAATTTAATGAAAAAGAGCTAACGATGGTAACAGCAAACTCCGCATCTATCATAGACCTTACTATGTCATCGCCGGAGTTCCTACTCTGAATAACCGTCTGGAAAGTGGGGATAAAGGAGACGTTTAGCGACCACCAACATATAAAATTCAGAGTTGGCGGTATAGAGGCTAGGCCGCTTGGCCCGGTGAGAGGAAGAAGAGATGGGACATCAGAAGGATGAAACCAACCAAGACTGCAAGTATGTGCAAAGCTGGTATGGTATACCTGCCGGGACTGAGCAGGATGTAGGATGTAGGATGAAGGGAGAAGATCTATGTCTTTGAAGAAGCTCTGAGAAGGGCAAAACCTGAGGATAGCCATCCTGACAAGTAAAATGGAGGTAGCAGAGATCTGTGTTCTGTCCGCTCCTCTGGAATGAGGCATTTGACAGAGGGTTCGGGCAGCCACTTCCAAAGGGAATAGAATTGTGGCCAAGGCAGTATTTCTTCACTGGAGGATGAAAAAAAACACAACATTCAGCATAATAAGCACTAAATTTAAAAATGTTCTTAAAAAACGTAACGTTAAAGTGGCCTTTAAATGCAACAACAAAATTTCGAATTTAATTTGTAACCCTTAAAATAAAATTAAAATTTAAGGAAAAAATCAGAAATTTACAAATTAACATGCAAGTCTTGTAAATTTAATAGATAATAATTACATTTTTGGCACGTATGTATTTTCAGCAATCTATTTGACGCTAAAGGTTGCAAAATAGATTTATTGAAAACTTCCTTAATGACCAGACCTGTATAATGTATGTTTCTTTCTTATACAGGGTCCTGCAACAGTGCGTCAAGCTTTCCTAGCGCCTTTCTCGTAAGAGATAGAAAAAAATGTTTCATATAAAAATTTATTGAATTAAAAATCTCTATGCCGTAAAATTATTTTAAAATATACAGAGTGTCCCAATTTTGCGTTATAACAAAAGCAAACATTTTTTTAAATGGAACACCCTGTATATTTTTTCATTTTATAATTTGGATAGTTTTTTCTAACTTAAACCTTTTTTTGGTTTTTAATTTCGATATGGCATTTCCGAGTTATTGACATTTTTCTGAAAAAAATGTAAAAAGCGGAGGTTCACAAAAAAAATTATTCTGATGTTGTATTTAAAATTTAAGAAATTTTCTTTTTCCTATGGTTGGTCATAAGTACTGTTTATGTACCAGTGTTAAAAATTTTCACTTTTGAGGAACCCTGCCATTGTATCAGACACGCCATTTTCTAAAATTTCAATTTCTTTTTTTTTAAATGGAATCATATATTTTTTTTAATTTCATATTATTCTGCATCTAATTTCCTACAAAAAATATTAAGCATACCCTATACCTAAAAGTGATATTTTTCAAGATATAAAAAAATTTATATTTCAAACGGTCCTTGAATACGAATTTGTTTTTCAATAGATAGCCATGACTGAAAAAAATGCATCTGTCAATTAAACAATAAGTTTGGTATGTATAGTTGCATTGTATGTTACGATTATAACAATGCAATTTTTAAAAATAATTAATTGATGTGATATATGCTACTGGAGAAAGTGGAATTAATTGTTTGCAAGCCTAAAGAATGTATGCTCAGCGCTACCCAAATAGGCGAAAACAATTATTTTTCTTATTATTCGATTAGATTAGAAAGAAATGCCAAACTTTGCAAATAATAATTTGTCTATACCCCATAGTTGTTGAGATATTTAATAGTTTTCACAAGAATAACCATTTAATTATACATACTTCTATGCACGGAGTTGCTCATTCTGAGGCAAAATAACTAACAAAATGTAAGTAAGTGTCAATATGAGATAAATAGAAACAGATAATACGATTCATTATTTTATTCCAAAGCCGTGAACAAAATTATTAATACAAAAGAGAGAAGATACTACAGTAAATGTTCAAAATGTCTTCCATTTTCATTTAGGCACAAATTAATTCGCCGCTGCAAAGACCTTTCCACAATTCGTTGGTGCATATTCATTGGTGCTGTTGGTGGTTCCTTATAAAAAAATCTCTTTTGAGTATCCCCACAAGAAAACGTGAGGTTTTCTTAGATCCGGAGATCTAGCAGGCCTTTTGTTGGGTCCATTCCTACCAATCCACTGGGCAGGTGCTCTGTCTTGTTAAAACCACACCATATTTCTTGTTAGTTAGAGCATATTAGCTAACGTTCCGGGTAATTCAATTTGCAAGAAGTGCAAATACATAGGCCTATTGAGATGGCCCTCGAAAAAATGTGGACCTACTACATGGTTTCCAAAAATTCCGCCCCAGACATTCAAAGACCGTCGATACTGATGATCAACTTATCTCATAAAATGCGGATTATCAGTTGTATAATAGTGAAAATTGTGCCTATTGACAGATCAGTTGATATGGGATGTCGCCTCATCCGTGAATAAAATATATTGGAAAAAAGCAAGATCCTCCTGTATTTTTTGTCTTCCCCAGATCAGTATTACCCAGTTCTTTATGTAGCTGAAAATGATATGCATGATATCGATTTTTCTTCAGAATGCTTTGTACTGACCTCTCGCTTATGCCAGTTCCTTCACCAATGTCTTTTTGGTTCACGTTGGGATGCTCAGTTGCTGTTAATAGCACTGAAATTTGGTTTTTCTCGTTGATGATAGGCTTTTTTCTTTCTTGTTTTTTTTTTTGTAATTCACACTTCCCATGTCAATAAATCTATTGAGTAAGTTCCTAAAACATTTCTCCTCCGGATGTCTTCTGCCGGGATAACGTGTGGTGTTATTTCTAGCCACCAGTAAACAATTTCCAGCAGCCTCCCTTCGTTCTTTTCGAAATATATGATGATAATTTGCTGTCTCTTTTACCGCGAAACGGAGAGAATCACTTTGCAGAAAATATCAGAGAGATTTACATGTCAAACTAATTGTTTAATTGACAGATGCATTTTTTCAGTCATGGCTATCTATTCAAAAACAAATTCGTATTCAAGGACCGGTTGAAATATATTTTTTTTTATATCTTGAAAAATATCACTTTTAGGTATAGGGTATGCTTAATATTTTTTGTAGGAAATTAGATGCAGAATAATATGAAATTAAAAAAAATATATGATTCTATTTTAAAAAAAAGATGAATTTAAAAATACGAAAACATTTCGTGAATCTACAACAATGAGTCTTACTAAGACTACAAAACAAATTAATTAGCACGAATTAATTAATTTGTATTATTCAATGTCTGTCGAAGTATTAGCTAGAGAAGTAGTTGTTTCAAATTAATTTGTTTTGTAGTCTTAGTAAGACTCATTGTTGTAGATTCACGAAATGTTTTCGTATTTTAAATTTATTATTTAATTTTCTACAACGAACTAAAGGATTTTAATACATTTTATTAAAAAAAAAGAGTTACGACAATTTGAAATTTTAGAAAATGGCGTGTCTGATACAAAGGCAGGGTTCCTCAAAAGTGAAAATTTTTAACACTGGTACATAAACAGTACTTATGACCAACCATAGGAAAAAGAAAATTTCTTAAATTTTAAATACATCAGAATATTTTTTTTTGTGAACCTCCGCTTTTTACATTTTTTTCAGAAAAACGTCAATAACTCGGAAATGCCATATCGAAATTAAAAACCAAAAAAAGGTTTATGTTATAAAATACTATCAAAATTGTTCAAGTGTTTTATTTAAAATTCGAAAAAAATCGCAATTTAATATTTGTATAGATTGTAGGCGAGATGTTTCGAAATTGCTTTTTTAGCTTGTCAGTTCAATTATTAAACAGAGAAGTATTTCAATTATGAATTGTATTTATTAATAATACGGTATAAAAGATGTATTTTAAATTAATTACTGCGAATGATTTATGAAATTAATTAACTCGGGAGGCCCTCTTATCTCTTGAGCTTGACGGAATTCTATATTTCTTTATAATAATATATTACTGCGAATTCAATGTGCGCCTAGTTAAATAAATTATGAAAGAGTAAAGCTATATGTAGATATTTTACCATTTGAAAGTATAAAATCGTCTTAAAAATAATTATTTGCAAATTAATATAAAAATCACACAATTTAACCGTAACCTTGTGCACTTAATCTTAACTAACCATAACATATTTTAGCAATAACATAATTTATAATTAAATTACTATTTTTCTTATAACCTGATTAACTTATTTATAGTGTAAAACCGAATAAATGGATGGATATAATAATATTAAAGAAGACTGCATTTCAGTGGGAAGTAAGACTGACGTTAATACGACACCTGATCGATATTAACCTGATAAAAGACTTGTTCGCACAGTTTCCTTTAAAACTAAAGACAAAACACTTACGCGAAATGATATATTTTTCATAGTTAAGTGCGCAATAATTAAAATAGGTCAATTAGGTCCGAGCAAGGACGATAACAACAATCTCTAGGGAATCAGGCGTAGC
>OZ018393.1:30791531-30897531 GCA_963969525.1 Ontholestes murinus | reverse complement strand
GTGATAATTCCACTTTCTTGGTATATAGACCCGTTTCTACTTGATTTTTGTAATTTGGTTTTGTTTTGATTTATCACATGAGAAATTTTTCAAATTTCTTATGCGTTCTGAAATTCTCGGTTTGATTCTCAGCTAATTTGGTTTATTTAAATTTTTTATACTCTCATGAGAGGTTATATTTGATATTATTTTATCCTTCGCTCTAATAATATCATTTTGGGTAAAAACTTGCCTGTTAAGTGTTATTATTTCATCCTTTAAGTGGTTTATTTCATTCTTCATGCTCAGGACCAATTGGAGACAACTTCGTTGGACGCCTTGTTTTTTACAATGATAGAAACCCAATACGCCGAATTTATCCTCAGTTTTAATACATCCTGAATGATATCCTTTGGAACATATGGCACATGTTAATAACTCTGTTTGTGAGAGAATTGATTTGTGGCAATTTTCGCACTCTTTATCTTCAATTAATTCAACAATAGTACGATTTAAATCGCTATCGGAAAACTAACGATGTTCTCGATTTGCCGACATTTTTATAGTTTAGTTTAGTATTGTCTTTACAAGTCTTACTAAAAAATGATACAAAATAAAATATATTCACAATAACTTTAAAATTTAAATCGCAATATCAATCATTCATTCATTACCGTTTCCGCCACCCCCGCTTTTTCATACATCCTTTTTCTTTCCAATCTCCATTTACAGTCTCCTATCCATATACAAGTTTTTTATACCTCCTTTACCAAACTCACTATTCCACGTACTCACATTCATTTCACACCTAGGAGTACCTCTTCACTCCCATTAACTGCTTCAGGAAGATTGTCTGCTCTCTCTCAATACAATCATACTCTTTTTCACCACGTTTCCAAGCCATACATCAATATCGGCTTCACACACGCCATCCCACAGTCAGGGAGTTTCCCTTAACCAGGTTTTCCCATCTCTCTTTTGTCACGCACCTTGCCTTTCTTTCTTTTGGTAGCAAGTATTTGATGTGCTCCTTGTATGCCCCACCATTCGTAAACACAGATCCCAGATATTTAAATTCTTTCGTTTCCTCAATCACTACTCCCATCCATTTCAACTCTTTCATTCTCCTCTTACTCATTCATTTTGTTTTTTGTTCACATTTACACACAGACCCCTTTTATCCATATACCTCTCAACTCTTCCTAACATATCTTTCATTTCTCCCCATTCTCTAGCCAGCAACACTACATCATCCGCATATACCAACATCCATACTGTCATTCTCCAAATCACTACTCTGCCCGCCTGCCCTTTTCTCAGTACCTCCTCAAGCTCACTCATATAAATATTAAATAACAAAGGGCTGAGCGGTCTTACCCCCTTCCACATCCTAACCTTGTCTGACACATTTTCCCCACTTTCGCGCTCATCCATCTCCTCATACACCCTTCTCACCCAATCCACGGTCATACTACTCACACCTCTCCACGCACACTCCATCAACTTTTCTCTTGGCACAAAGTCGCACAGAGTCATACGCCGCTTTCAAATTAACAAATACCGAATACACACTCTATTGTTCCTCTAATATCCTCTTAACCATCCTTGAAAGCGTAAAGAATTGATCTCGCGTTCTCCTCCTCTTTCTAAATACGGTTGCGTTTCCGGAAGTTTTCCTACACCTCTTCTAGCCGGTTATTTACTTACTACCACCATGAATATCTTCTACTCGGTACACATGATTGTTATTCCCCTATAGTTTCCAATCTCTTTTTTACTTCCACCTTTGTGTACCGGGCTCATTACCCCTACTCGTCACGACTCGTGCAATTCTGTTTAACTAGGCCCCAAACCCAAACCGACTTATTTCTTCTTCTCCTATTATCTTCCACTTTTCAGCCTTCAGCTCATCCAGCCCCGTTGCTCTGCCTCTTTTAATTTCTTCAAAAGCTCTTTCTACGTCTCCCTCCATAAACAACTCCACTTCATCCATTTGTTGATACTCCCCTACCCCTGGCGCACAATGGTTCAGAACGCGAAAAACGCGATCGCAAATCAAATGTTCAACTTCTTCGTACAAAGTTAAAATTGCACTTATTTAATCTTAAATAGTTGCTCTATTTGATAATATTAATAATATGCATCTTATTTACATAAGGTTTTCTATATTTACGTTCAACGTTCAGTAAAATTGAGGCGTTGCTGGGTATAGAAATTAGGGTGTAATTAAAAAGACTATACCACAAGCAAATGCGGTTATTTATTGATGTCATTATAATATTGTTATGCATTGCTAAGTGTATTATTAAGTAACATTACTTATTATTGGATAAAGTTTATCTGGTACAAGAAAGGTAATTGCTTGTAAGAGGTGATCGGATTATAAAAATTTGCCTTAAGGCTTTGTAAATTAAAAGTTAGCTGCCAATATTTGCCTATTCAAAACATATGAAAGAAAATCCCGCTTGGTACCCGATCAGTTTAAACGCAACTTTGAATCGAACCTGTATGCAGATTATTCTGGGCGCATTTTCGAAATTTGTGACGTAAAAGATTGTGTTTTTATTGCAGTAGTTTTTTTTAAATTATATCTATTGGTATTACACGGAGTCTCTATGGTGAATGATGATAAATCGACTGAAAGTAAGAAACGAGCAATGTGTCAGTTTATACTTGATACATACGGGCTTGCCGAAGAAGATAAATCAAGTAAAAATATTTTTTATTGGATGAACACATTTTTTTTCCCAAGATATTTTCAATATTGGAAATCGTCCAATAAAATATCAAGTGTTTTATGAAAAAGCATAATGTTTGGCTAGAAGGAGAAATTATTTTTCCTTAATCCGTTTACTGCGATCGACCATCAACTTCCGGTATTCGAGGTCGTCCTTACAACAGTTTTGCTCAAAGTTCTGCTGTTATAAAAAGGCGTAAAACTCAGAAGTACTACAATCAAATCGATAATTCAAAGGACTTCAACTATTCTAAGTAGAGGCAAACGAATAATGGATAAATGAAGGAGTCCCGAACAAGAACAAAATGCCATGACACCTGAAGAGGCTTTGTCATTTATTATCTCGGGTGGTTTAACGAAGCAGCAATATATGCTTATTAGAGCAACAACTTTAAAACATGGTTGCAAATTATATCCAAGTTACCACGCTATTCTACAAGCAAAAAGACAAAATTTTGTATTTTGGACAAGAATTTCTACAATATAATTTGAAGATGTTTTAAAGGTTGTTTTTTTTATTAACCTAGTACATACTACTAGAAATGTCAGGTGAATGCATTAAGGGGTGCTTTTGATAAAGAAATACTTCGAATTTACAAACTAAACTGTATAATTTGTATAAAAAATATGTTTCGTACATGTATTAAGTGATATCAATTTTTCGCATTTAGGGGATGTATTTTTTGGGTAGATTTGACAAATGCGGGGTTTTAATACATAATTTCAGAATGTAAAATCTATTAAAAGTAAAGAGTAAACAATTTCGATCGCGTTATACGCGTTCTGAACCACTGGGTGCCGGCTCCTTACACATCCTCTCATAGCGTCCTACCCACTCTGCTAATAATATATTATGCTTTCTCGTTTCAAGTAATTTCTTTAATACCGTCCATAGTTCTTTCTCATTTCGGCTCTTCATCATCTCCATTTCTACTTGTTTGATTGATTGAAGCTTCTTCTCCTCACACATATTTCTACACCTTGTTCTTTTATGTGTCACCCCATCCCACTCTGCAGTCATTTGCCGGTTTTATTACTTCTCTTTTCGTCTCAGCACACTTTTCATCAAACCATAGGTGTTGTTCTCTACTTCATACCATATCCGGCTATGGCTTCTTCCATGGTCTCAATATCTCTCTATTCAATCTTTTCCAATGGAAGTTTCATACTTTCCAATGCTCTTCTTAAATCTGCTACCTTCCAGCCGTCTTGTTTCTGCACATTTCTCTCACACCCCTTCATTCATATTTCTGTAGCTATCGGCCAGTGGTCCGATCCCAGCACCTTCTCTACCTCCATTTTTCTGATTTCTACTCTTTCTGTTCCCTTTACTATTACATAATCAATAACTGATTACCCTTGTTGTCCCAGGTCCGTCTAATTCCCCTACAAATCATTACCACTACATTAATTTAATACATTCCACCCTTCGACCCTTTCTCTAAAATATAGTCTTCCAAGATTCTTATTTCGGTATTAACATGTCTGTCTTATGACCTCCTCCATATTAATTTGCCTTGGTTATTTTCTCCAACATCTCTCTCCGATCCTTCCTTTATAATCCCCACCCACTATAGATCTTTTCCCCTGCTCGCCTCATCCTCTATTTCCTTTCACACTTCTTCCCAGTTGTTATAGACGTACACTCTCCCAATTTAAATAAAATATATCTTGTTGATAAAGGTAGTATTATACATATTAATAATTCTTAAGTGAGACTTAGTAGTACTATTATCATTAGTTTGTTGTGATTTTATAAATATCTAAATATCCACCGGAGGTGACTGTTTGTCTTTATTATTTATGGCCCTTTGAATTTTTAAATATACGTTTTACTAGTTTGTTGTCTTATATAGAGAAATAGTTTTTAGAATAAGCGGTTTGTTTTGTAGTCTTTAGGATTAATTATTATAGTGTTTTTTATGTTTTCAAATTATTATTATTTATTTATTTATTTATTTATATCTTAATATCCAACAAGACAACATACTAAAATAAGAAAGGAAAATAAAGAAGGAAAGAATAACGAAATGGAGGAAATAAAGCTACTAATGCAGGAGATGGTGAGAGAATTAAAGAGCGAAATGAAAAATAACAATGAGGAACTGAAAAACGAAATTAAAGATATGAGAAAGGAAATAGAGAGAAAGCAGGAAAATGTCAGGGAGAAAAAGCTAAACTAAATGAAAGAATAGAAAACCTGGAGAACAGAATAGAAAACGCGGAGAGGGAAAAGAGGAGAAATAATGTAGTAATAAGGGGGCTTAAAGTGGAGGACAGAGAAGTAAAACGGAAAGTGGAGGAATTTATGCAAAATGAGATGAATGTAGAAGTCAGAATACAGACAGCGTTTAAAATAAACAAGGGAATGGAAGCAGAAATTATAATAGCAGAGATTGAAACATGGGAAAAGAATAAGGAGATAATGGAAAACAAAAGCATACTGAAGGGTAGAAAAATATATGTTGACCACGACTTAACAAAAAATGAATTAGAGATACAGACACACATAAGGAGCATAGCAAAAGAGGAAATGCAAAAAGACAACAGAGTGAAAGTTGGGTATCAGAAGATAAGAGTCAACGAACACGAATATAAATGGAACAGAAAGGAGAATGGAATGTCACGAACAAATGAAAGGGGAAATATGAGAACAAAAAACGACTATCGAGAAAGAAGACGGAAGACAAAAAGCAAATAAACAAGGACATGGGAAAGGACATGAAAGGGTTAAATATAGGGTTTTGGAATGTGGCAGGGATAAAGTCGAAGGGAAAGGAGGACAAGTGGAACAGAGACTTTGAGGAGTGGGTGGCGGGGAAGGACATAGTGGGGATAGTGGAGACATGGATGCTAAAGAAAGAGTGGGAAGAAGTGAAAGGGTGGCTACCGGGAGGGTTTAGATGGGAAATGAAGGAGGCAAGAAAATGTGCGAAAAAAGGAAGTGCGAAGGGGGGAATGATTGTGGGATGTAGAGAAGGCAGGAAAGGAGGCAAGAGAGAGTTTATGGAGGGGTGCGAAGAGCTAGTGTGGTTGAAATACAAGCAAGGGAGAAGTCAGATGAATGTGGGGGTAGTATATGTAAACAAAAATTGGGGGTACATAAGAAAAGAGATTGATGAGAGAAAGGAGGGAGTTGGATAGTGGGGGGGGATTTTAATGCGAGAATAGGAGAAACGGGGGGAGGAATTAAGAAGGACGGTGAGGGAAAGAAGGTCACAGGATAAATGCATGAACGGGGAAGGAAAGAGGATGGGGGAGTGGGTGATGGAAGAAGGTTGGGAGATATTAAACGGATGTACGGAGGGAGATTGGGCTGGGAAGAAAACGTACATAGGTGTAAGAGGGGCATCGGTGATAGACTATGTGGTGGTGAAGGGAATCGCAAGAGGAGAGATACGGAGTATGGAGGTAGAAGAGAGGTTGGGGTCGGATCACCTACCGTTAAAGGTGGAAATGTGGATGAAGAAGGGACATGGGAGTGAGACGGGACAGGAAAGCGAGGGGCTGGAGTGCGGGGTAAAGGCGATGGAGGATATGAGGAGAAAGTTGGATAGGATTGAATGAGAGGAGGTCAGTACAATGGAAGAAATGGAGGAGATAATAGTGGGGTGCGAATGAAAGAGGAAGGGGTAGAGAAGAAATGGTAACACATGGTGTGATAAGGAATGCATCCAGGCAAAAAAGGATCTGAGGAAGGCAATGAGAGAGTGTGCAGCAGGCGGAGGGGGGGGAGAGGAGAGTGGTGGAAATAAGAAGGAGATATGAAAGTATATGTGAGAAGAAGAAGCGGCAGGCAGTGGAAAAAGCGAGCGAGGAATTGAGGGAATGTAAGAACGAGGCAGAAATGTGGAGTGTGTTGAGGAGAGGGGAAAGGAGGAGGCAAATACGGGTATCGCTGACTGAGGCAGGGGTGCCCGCTGAGCCCATTGTTGTTCAATATATATATGAGTGAGATGGAAGAGGTGATGAGGAAGGGGCAGGCGGGGGGAGTAGTGATGGGTAAGAGTAAAGTATGGATGCTGGCGTATGCGGACGATATGGTGTTGAAAGCGAAAGAGTATGAGGGAATGAGAGAGATGTTGAAAAGGGCAGAGAGGTTCATGGATAGGAGAGGAATGAGTGTGAATGTGGAGAAAACGAAATGGGTGAGGTTCAGGAATGAAGGGTGGGAGGGGAAGGTGAAAGAATTGGAATGGAAGGGGGGATTATTGAGAGGGTGAAAAGTTTTAAGTATTTAGGGTTTTTGTTTAAAGGGACGGGAGGATATGAGGAGCAGGTGAGGTGGGTACAGAGTAAGGCGAGGAAGGCTTGGGGGATGGCATGGGGGAAGTGGGGGAAGTGAATGATGTGAGGGTGGCATGTAAAATATGGGATGCGTGTGTTTGATCGGTGCTGATATATGGAGTGGAAGTATGGGGGGCGAGAGGGTATGAATGTATAGGGAGGAAGCAGATGTGGTTCCTGAAGCGCATGTTGTGGGTCCACGCCCAGTTACATAGCGCTTCAGGAGACGAATAGAGAGAGGTTAGACTGCGTGGCACTTTAAAGAGATTTGTGAAGGATATATGGTTGACAAGCGTGGGTGGGGGTGAAGGTAGATGAAGGGGTGAGGGGAGGAAAATGTATGAGAGGGTAGGTTTGTCAGAGGCGAAAGTAATGAAATGGCTAGGGAACGGGGTGAAGGTGGATGAGTGGGTTAGGGAGAAAGGGAAGGAGGTGGAAGGACAGGAAAGGCAAGGGTGTTTAGAGAAAAGCGAGGACAATGATATGTATGGGAGGTGGCAGGTATATGGAAGAGTACCGGAATATTTGATAGAGAGGGGATTGAGTAGAGAAGATAGGGTGATTGTGGCAAGGGAGAGGTGTGGATCGGAGCAGAGAGGAAGGAAGATATGGATGGGGGAAGAGTATGGAAGGTGTGTATTGTGTGAGCATGGAAAGGATACGTGGCTTGGTTGGGGTAAATAGCTTATAAGAAAGATGTTTTGTTTAATGGATTATAATATGCCAATAAAGGTCTTTTTTTTTAATATCCAATTAAAAGAGAATAGAAATATTTAATAATTGCACATTAAATCAATTAAACATCATTGATATATTTAATAAGTCATCAGTAAGAGATATTTTAAGCATAGGAAATTAATTTACAATAAAAATTTACACAAAATTAATAAAATCTTATATGTGATATATTAATTCGTATATTGATGAATGTCTTGGCTTTTTTTTAAATATTGAAAATGTATGGCCTGTGGTTATAGTATAGCTTCTGTAGATTTTTCGGGGTTCTGATTTCTAATATGGTTGACATATTCTTTAAATCTTGTTTTTAAATTTCATTATCTTTGTCCTATATAAATTTTCTCGCAATGATTACAGTTGAATATATCCAAGATTTATTTGTGTTATTGAGTTCTGAAAATTATGTATAAATAAGTCTAGCATGTTTAATTTATTTGTGTTCTATACTGAGTTTCAAACTGGTTATGCAATTCTGTGCTTATTTATGTTCTTGTTAGTTATTCTTTTAAACATGTTTCTTGTAATTCAAAGATTGTGTAATTGATATTATTAAATTTAATTCTTTTTTCCATTGGATTATGACAGATCAATTGCTCTATAAATCATAGAGATAAAAGCTGCCATTTAATGTTTCCATGGAAATTAATTAATAAGCACTTCAATGAATAAAGAATTAAGTCCATGTTAAAGGCAATCGTTAGTTTTGATACCTACAATCAGTCCCGACTAACACAAATGTAAACAT
The DNA here is from genome assembly GCA_963969525.1 of Ontholestes murinus. Classification (NCBI taxonomy): domain Eukaryota; kingdom Metazoa; phylum Arthropoda; class Insecta; order Coleoptera; family Staphylinidae; genus Ontholestes; species Ontholestes murinus. Next base: position 30,889,045 of record OZ018393.1, on the reverse strand, counting down.
TTCTTAGTAAATTATTTCCCAATAATCCCTTTAGACATAAATACGATTGTTAATTTGCTATTAATTATGACCGAAATGTGCATTAAATGACCCGCTTGTTCGACCGTGTGCACGTTTGGCACCTGCACACTCAAAGTTGTCAATTGTTTACGCGTTTGCCGCCTGCACGCTTTAATTTATAGAACATTTGCTATTGATATTGGTATCTTATTACCCGATACAGGCGTTATGAACATCATAATTAAATAGTTGTTTATATGGCAACTTGCCCATAAAATTAATCAACACTTCTGAAGGGATGGGTCTCCAATCAAGGGCTGAGCGGAAATCTGATCAAGAGGAACTTCCACAAATCGGGAAGCTAGTTTTTACTTAAGAGAATAATGTGCACCCCTCTATGCTAAAATACTGAACGCATTCTAGAACTATAGCCAGAGAGGGCTGGTATCATGGATGTTGAGAGCTACAGATTGTATCTTTCTCCCATCAAATAAACGCATGTGTAGTGTGTATAATGATAACAAATTAAATTAAATATGTACTCATTGTTGCTTTTTAACATTTTTATGTAGATGTAACATGAATTACAGGCTTTAAATTAGGAATTATTAAAATTAAAACATTTAGATACGAAGTATCCTTTCAAAGTGCCCTTTTAATTTCCGCTACTCTACGCATATGCATTGTGATCCTTTATCTGTTGATAAATCATAGTCGTCATTAGGGTAACAATCGGCCATGTTAATACTATTTTGTGCGTATTTAAAATATCCCATGTGTGGTACGCACTATTAACCGCTTTCTTAGTAACGTGAAAGCAGTTGAAATTCATCTTTAGGTCTGTAAAATTTATGAAAACATCACTATGAGTGATGTAATAGTAAGAAAGTAGGTTAGAGCTTTTAAAGATAGTTTATGACGAGGAACGGATTGAGCACCTTCTGCCATTATTAACGAGTTGATGAAACAAATTGACGAAAACGTGGAACAGAACCGGCGCTTCACGATCTCTTTCTTATCTCAAGTTTTAAGATTGACTGTGAATCAATAGCTGTCAAATCAGGCGGCAGACTTTTATGACACCGGCATACAATAGCTTGTTGTTTCATATGATAACTGCCTCAATAATGTGAAAAAGTAGGTAAAAATAAAATTATATAATTATATATAATTTATAATCTATACAATACCCGGCATTTCAACACCGGAGTATCTTAAGACGGTATCGATAGTGTGATGTCTCAATACAAGAATTCTATTTCGCAGAAAGTCACCTAAAAGCAGGTAGCCTTAATGAGAAACCACAATACTCCACCTACTTAAGTGAATTTATACAGTTTGTGAAGATACGTTTTCATCGTGGTCAAGTCTATATTATGAAAGGCATTGGTAGAGAAATACGCTCAAACAAGAGATTATTGACGTAACGTTAATTAATTTGTAAAATATTGTTTCTTATAGCATTAATTAGCTAAAATAATAGCTTATATTTTACAATATAATGCATTTTCTTTTTATAATATTAAAATGAATTAACATCCGATTTATTGCTTCAGTCAACTGGCAAGAAACATATTTTATCTAACAACATGTTTAGGGTAATCAGTTATATATACAAATAATATTCTATGTAAAATGCAATATGCATTGAGAGCATTTTATGATTAAATATGTGGAGCGCAATATTAGATAATTTAAATATTCGAGATTAAATTATTTTTTTAAATTTATTATGTCTAAAAATAAATTAGATATATAAAAAACATTGGGGCGGTTAAAATTAATTTTTAACATATTTATATTTAAAAAAATCTATTAATTGAGCCTCGTGAAAATACAAAACTAATAATATTATCAATTGTATCTTAAAAAAGTGCTTAGCCCATAGTATATAACGCCAATATAGTCTAAATTCCATAATATCAACAATCAGCAATTAGTCAATAAAATTTATAATATATAAACGGATTTAATTTATGGTAAAATATATTTTATAGCTTATTATTTTAGTATTACTTTTTTCTCAGTTCTTTAATAAAACATATTATAATTTTTCTTTTTACGCTGAATAATAATTCACGTAACACAATGTTATCCCCGCATCGCCATCAGCCCTCCCTGCACCAGTGTTATTTTAATTTACGGCCAGAAACATTACGTTCTGCAAGGTTATATTTTATCTTTATTTTTACCTTCACATACCGATTTGTCTTCTTGGGCTTACTGTTTTTGTTTTATAGCACCGTGTAAGTAGGAAAAAAATCCTAACATATTAACTTAACGATAATAATAATTAATTTGTTAAAATTCCTTTTATTTATAATTATCTAGTTATACATTTTATTAAGCATACCTCAGTCATAAGAAGATGAAATTGCTTTGTTCCAGATATTATATAGGTAGAAATACGAAATTAATTACTCTTTAGCAGTCTCGAGTAAATACGCCGCATTTCTAATATGCATCCTATTAGTGTTTGTGATAATGTAAAGAACGCTCCATTAATCAAGTAAGTGTATTTACATTTATAGTAATTTCAAATTAGCATTATCTGACAGCATAGTGATTAGGAATATTAGTTTTACCCGATCAGTATTCTACCGAACATTAATTACTTCTTTTTAGATGTGCTTGGCATGTTTAACGGATCCTTATTTTGCAAAATACCTTAAATATTATTGTTATGGTTTAATTTTAGACATGATTATCGAAATTATAGCTATAAATAAATCCTGCTGTCCAATGGATCACCTACTAAAATTTATTCTCAAATACATACACTCACTGATTTATAATGTTATAAAACTGGTTAAATCTGTTAGTTAACGCAATGGGCGGTAGTAAATAGATAATTCATTTTCCAATTGTTTATAAATATCGAATCTATCCGCGCGTGATATAAACATGCGCTAACACTCTCGTGGAAATTCGCACAGTGGGTATCTTCATCCGTGCTCGAAGCGTCGCGACGTCAAGTTGTTCCGCGAAACGTGCTGTTCCTGATTTCGTTCGTAAATAGTTAACGAAGTGAAAGTATTTTGGAAAATACACGTCTGTATGACATTGTGGTGTGTTAAATATGTTATAAATTTGGTACGTATTTTTGTATTATTATCGAATTTGTTAATTACAATGATTGATTAGTGTAAACCTTTTAGGTAAATGAATGCACCTTTATACATATACATATTGAGTTAAAGCAATATCATAACAATTTAAATTATTTTGTCTGTATTTTAATTTATATGGAATCTTTTATGACATTTGAAAACTAGTAGATTAAATAATTTTAACTTATTAAGGTACTATTTTCCTAATGAAAACACTTCAAACTATAGAAACACGTAATTTAATAAAATGTAATAATAGCTATATACTTGGGATTAAACACGGAATGCTCTTTGAATTATATTTCGTAACTTATAGTGTATTTATATTATATGCTAAGGATTTTAACTGCAAAGTAGATGAACATTTACTGTTAAAATTTGAAAGTAATATATTTTAAATCAGGAACCTAATAAGAAACAGTTGCTATTTAAGATACAATTTTACTAATAAAAACACTTACAAGATTAATCTATAAAGATACATAAATGTTTTAAAATAGTAAAATAATTATAATATTTATATACTAAAAAATAAAACAAAATCTTTTCTCAATTATATCACTTTTATTCAATTATAAAAGGCATTTTTTTCTGAAAGAAATATTGAATAAAAATACATTGGTACACTCAATTAGCTATTATCAATGATCACATTGTGCCTCGGAATATACACCTAGCACACAAAAATAACATTATTATAAGAAAGTGACTTGTATTTTTTTCATTTAACAGGCACAGTTGCTTAAATTATTTCAAAATATTTATTTCTGATTGTCATCTAAGTAAATTACTTGAATAAACAAACATAGAAAATTATAAACTGTCACTATTAATAGGTAAATAATAGATAAGCAGTTTTCACTGAGTTTTCAGTGATTTCATAATGTTTCAACAAGAGATAAGTGGGAAAATTATTCAAGAAATATCAACTGTTACTGTTATTTACACTACATTATTGTATATTATAAAAATATGTTTTTATTCATTTACTTCAATTAATTTTTAACATAAAATAATGTTTACTTTTGCATTGGATAAAATTAATGACGTGCATTACTAATTATTTTGAAATACTTAATAATTTCATTTTTTATTCTCTTAATAAGACAATTATTTTTGTACAATATGTATATATTCTAAATAAAATATTAAAAAGAAAACATTGCTACACATATAAAACAATACTCAAACTCCGCAACAAAATACCACACATCCTATTCTGTAAATGAATATATTTCGAAAACTAGAGATAATATCTTTATTCGAACATAAAAATATATACCATTTAAATAACATTTACAAATGATATGTAATGTGTTAGTCCAAATGTGTCCATTTGGGCTATCGACCATCGGTCTTTCTGCCCTGTCTTGACTCTAATTGTGTATAAAAAATAAATATCTTTGTTAGCTAACTTAACTGTCTGGATGATTCGAACTTTTAGAATTATTTTTTGATATTAGGTAATTGATTAAAAATTTGCTTGGTTCGTTTCACACTATTTTTTTGGCTATATACCACGTGGTCCACTATGTTATCTATGTATTTATGGGTAAGTAAATGAGCCTTTATTTCAAGTTTATTTCAAAGGATTGACCCGTCACTCTAAAGCTCTATTAATTATTTCCCAGTGGCGAAGGTTAGATGGTCGATTTCAGACCCGGGCCAATGCTCAACTTTAATTATTAGTAATTCGGCAATGTGCCCACTGCAGTATTTAAGTTTAAATTATCTGCCTTATTTTTAATTTTTATTCAACAAATCAAAATCAATATTCATCTACGTATTCAAGAACGAGCTTTTGTGGAAATGTTTTCAGTTTAATTACCTTAAATCCTTAATATGATTAAGGTTTTAATCCTTTTCGTTCACCTACACAAATGTTTCACTTCATTATAAGCGACTAATGGTTAGTAATGTTTAGGTCGTTTAATATTCATCTTTGTGTTTAAACCATTTATTTAAAATATTTAAGTCACATTAATTATTAATATCATTTTAGTTAATTAAACATATTAAACACAATCAATAAACTTGCAATATAGCTATTTAATGAATATTGAATTCAAATAAACAATTTATTAGGAAATAAATAAAATTGTTCAAATATTACACTGTCTTGTCAATCGATCATATATTATTCAAAATATAATTTATGTACAAGAAGTTTAATATTACAAACAAACTATTAGGTTGATAAGTACTAATAAATTAATATATTTTATCTGAAAGGTGTATATATGCATCGGATATTCGCTCTTGACATAATTCGCAAATGTTTCTGAGTAGGGTTAATTTGTTTGGGTCGCGTAAAACATATAAGTTTAATTACAAATTACCTTATAATAGAAGTACGTAAGAAATTGTTTAACCGAATCATTAACTGAACCAATTCTGTGAATATATGGAACTTTAATAAAAGTTTTTGAATGGATTTTAATATTTATTTAACAATAAGATATATCACCTACATATGAGCCGTCAAGTCTATTTATCTTTAATTTGAAATATTTAAGGTTTTGCGTTTTTACAAAATTGAAAATATACATAAGGTTTATGACTTACTCGCAATTCTAGATCGTATTTATGGAGGTTAATTTTATAATTCGCTATTATTAAGTGTATAATATGTCCTTGCTTACCTTGAAAGGACTTAGGTTACTTTCAAAATAAAAAATTGTTTTTTTATAAAATGTGAAAGAGCTTAATTCTGTTACATATAGCTTAAAAACCATATTATTTATTTTATATTTTAAGAAGAAAAAAAATTCAATTTAATAACAAGTTATTCGTTAACATTCTCAGTATGCGGCAGGGGTTTAAAATAGTTATGGTGTTCCGGAGTTATATATCGCAGTAAGTCCATCCTGTGTAGGTATTTTAGTGATGTGATGCCTTTTATACTTTTGTATAATGATGGCAATACAATATTTCCATTTTTTTAGGTCTACCCTGAGTGCCAATAAATCAAGATATTTAAACTCTTCATTCTCATCCATGGTTGTTTTATATAAAATTTTATATGGTTCATTTATTAAAAATCGCATCCAACGCATTTGCAGCCAGTTTATTTGTACCCCGTTGGTATTTTTGGATCTTTTGTAAGCTGCTTCTTCTAAGAGTCTTGTTAATAAAAATCCTCTAGTTTCATTTCATTTAGTATGAAAGTATTACCTTTTTTACATTGTTTTTATTGTATTATAATAATCTTGTGGCACAAACAGTAAATTATTTCTTTTTAACGACATTTCTATAACACCAAAATCTCTGTCATTAGGTAAAAATGAATGATATGATATTAAACATTTGTGGTCTATGATTTCCACATGATTTTCCATCGATTGAACAATTTTTAACCACAGTAAAGATATTTTGATGTTTCTATTTTGTCCTCCACACATGTCACTCATCAATTATATGTTTTTCTCTTTTTAGAGTTTTAAGGTATCTGAAAAGGCACGAAGCCACTTCTTGGGAACCTCTAAAAGCTTTTGTTTCATCCCAAGCGTACATGTATACATTATCGTTGTCGAAATTGTGTTTACCTAAATTTAAAATATACATGTTGCATTTATAATAAGCTACTGAAGTAGTTAGCTTTGGGAATGGTAACGCTTCCTGCAAATCGAAAGAAAAGCCAAAATAATGAGACGGATTACTTGATACTAGTTCTTGATTTTGTTTTAACGTATTTCTAGCTGATTCTGCTAGTTTTAAATTAATATCATGTTCTTCCATAAGGGTTTTCTCATCTTCATGGTTATCTGATGCTTTAATGTTTAATAGATCACATGTTTGGCAAGTGTCTTTGCGTAGTGGGTGGAATTCTAGATTAAAATCTTCTTTGAATATTTTTCTATAAGTTCATTCATGAACTACTTTTAAATTATTTTCTTTATTGAAGCTCATATAAATTAAACATTTTTTTATGGTCAGTTCAGGATGTATAATAGGATTCAAATTTCGGGAAACTGTTAATATGGTTTTGAACAACCATATTTGCTTTATCGCATATTTTTAAATGTAAATGTATATTTATCTGTGTTTGCAACTAAAAGTTTTACACACGTCAAAAAATAAGCTTACATAACAATAATAGTATTTATAATTATCTTAAAATTAACACAAAATAGAAAATGCAAAGCATCAAGGAGCAATGTTATACAGGGAATGAGATTAAACCAACACGAAACACGCTTTGATGTATAGATAAAAAGACTTAATTAACTAATTTAAAATAATGTAAATAATAAATATCTAAAATATTACAATGATAAATAACTAAATCATTAAAGAAAAAAGAAAACACTTTTACTTTTTTTATACCATTTTAAATTTTATTTTCAGTGACTAGTTTCGACTACACGGTAATCAAGTCAATCAAGTAAAAGTGTTTTCTTTATTCTTAATATTGAAATGTACCACCAAGTGAACGCCGTTAAGATCCAAGAATTAAATCATTAAAATTGATGTAAAACTAAAACGACAGATTAAAAACAAAGTTATATAAATTTAAAAATTGGACGGACTCTAAACATATTAAAATTTAGTGTAAATATTTAAAATTACTCTAACAATACATAACAAAATACATTAAAAATAAAAATAAATTAATCAAAAATATCACATGTAAGAAAATCATGAATACAATAAAATGCGTTTTCGGCCAAAAATTTAATCATTTTATGTTTAAATATTTTTATTGGTAATTCTTTCCAATGGCTAGGAAATTTGTTGAAACATTTTATTGCAAAATAAGTTGTACCAGTTTGGGATTTATTCAGTCTTATTTTATTTTGGTAAATATTCCCTCTATATCTGGTATTATGTTTATGATGGATATGACTAGAATATTTGGCAGGGTATTTCATTACATATAATACGCATTCTAAAATATAAAGCGATGGCAGTGTAAGAATTTTCAGTTTTTTAAATAGAGGTTTGCAATCTTCTCTATATCTTGCACCTACCAGTATACGGATAACTTATTTTTAGAGCACCAATTAGTAACAATACCCATGATGATGGTATTTTTCACTTCAATATCCTCATTTGTTTTCCCTTTATCAATAGAAGTGGAGTCATCTGCAAACAAAATTGATTTTGCTATTCCAGACTGAGATGGAAGATCATTTATAAATATTATAAATAGTAGGGGTCCTAATATAGACCCCGGTGGCACCCCACAATTTACTGGCGACAAATCTGAGAATATATTATTATAATATACCGACTGGTATCGATTACTTAAATATGATTTCATTACTTTTAATGAGTTTTGGTTAAAGTTATATGCTTTCAATTTAGTTAGAATTAAATCATGTGACACGCAGTCAAAAGCTTTACTTAGATCAATAAATGAGACTGTACTAATTTCCTTCTGTTCAAATGTATTAATAATATATTCACTTTATGATGTAACAGCATCTGTTGTTGACATATTGTTCCTAAACCCGAATTGACTATCTGAGAACAAATTATTTCGCTCAAAGTATTGAATGATCTGATTTTTCATTATTTTTTCAATTACTTTTGATGGTATTACTTTTGCTAATTTAAGAATATCCGGAAATGTTGCTGTTCTTAAACATTCATTTATTAATTTTGTAAGAGGGAGAACCAAATGATCGGTGATGCATTTTAGGTGTTCAACTGATAATTCAAATATATCAACACTCTTACTATTTTCTCTTATGGCATCTCTAACAATTATAGGAGTCGTTTCAGTAAACGCAAAAGACTGAATATTTATATTTAGACTAGGAGGTATATCTGGAAAGACGCTTATTATGTTTTCAGCTATGTTTATAAAAAAATCGTTGAATTTATTGCATGATATATTACATTTGTTTTTATTTTTATTTTTAATGAAATAAACCATTCTTGCATAATTAATTAATTGCCACATGGCCTTTGATTTATTTACAGCATTTTTCTATAAATTTTTCGTTTGCTAAACTCTGATTTTCTTTCTGTAGGTTACACGTAAATTACTTTTTGTGCTTTTTAAATGACTAGGAGGATACTTTTTGTAGTACTCATTTATGAAATGTAATCCTTCTCTCATTTTTCTGACGTCATTCGTAAACCATTTTATATTTTTTAATTGTTTCCTCGTTTTTTTACGAGGGAAACATAAGTCTACACCAACTACTAAGTTATTAATTAATGTTTGCCATTTAGTATGTATATTTAAGTGAATATCATTTACAAAATCCCAATTTACTGTTTCAATTACTTTAAAATAATGAAAGTTGGCAGCTGGTGTTATTGGTCTATAAGTGAGGGGTTCAGTTTTATTATCGTGGTTATTTATTGCCACAGACATTGATATTCCTCTATGGTCTAATAAACAGGTTTCTATGCATTCAATTTTAACTAGTGCAATATTGACATTTATAAATATGTTATCAATGCAATTATTATTTCTCGTATTAAAACCAACAAGTTTATACAAACCATAAGTTGCAAGATTATACACTAGGTATGTTTCACGGTATCCATTTGTGTCAAAATGAACATTAAAATCACCACCCAGTATAACATTGCGTCCGTTAATATTTAAACTATCTAAAAACCTACATAATTTAGTAATAAAAATATTAAAATTACCAGAGGGAGAACGATATACACAAATGATAAAAGTTTTAATGCTATGTACAAATACACATGACAATTCACAATGTTTATCAGCAGAAACGCCATTGTAGTTTTTGAGGTATATTTCTTTATCTGCATAAATGATAGTCCCTCCTTGATTATTTGTATTGCGTGCATAAAATGCAGTTAAAAAAAAATTTCCAACTTTTGAAATTTTTGCTTCATCTTCGGAGAGCCAATGCTCGCTTACTGCAACAAAATTAAAATATTTATCGGCTAAAAAAGCCTCAACTTCCGGAATTTTGTTTCTTATTGATTGTATATTTATATATAATATGTTTATTTCGGCTGCTGTTTTTTTTTCTGAATTCCTACAAAAAAAATATTAATGCGAACATTTTCCGGCCAAACATTTTTCAATTCATCAATCTTATCAGCTGGTACCCCTACTTTGAAAGATGAATATTCCATTGGTTTTCTGGAATTAACAGGTTCACATGAAACGTCATTAAAATTACAATGTTTTAAATAGTCAATCAGCTGCTCCTTCTTCAGGAGTGGATCGAGCATACAGACATGAAGATATTTATATTGTACTACTTCTTTAATGGTTCCAAATTTTGACGTTCCGAATATTGCAGTAGTTTGACGAGGTTTACGCCTGGTGACCGGAATCCAATTGTCCGTGTTTTCTGTATGATCATTATTTTGTTTTTCTTTTAATTTCGTCGAATCTTGAATAATATCATCTTTGTTTAGTATCTTGATTTCATTAGTTTTGATTTCTTTATTTTCGCTTTTTTTATACTTTAAAACTGCTGCCTCTTGATTTGCACAGCAGTATGCTGGGTAGTAGAGTGTGAATTTTTGCCAACGATGGTAGAAAATGAAATATTATCAGTGGTGCTAGTTTGTTTGCCTACGTCAATCTTCAATCCTTTATTATTTATTGGATGACGGGCCACATTGCTTACATTGTTTACATTTTTTTCTATCAGGTTTATAGTTTTATTCATTAGATTTATTTTGTCTCTTAATTCATTTATAAGAATATCTTTTGTAGATATTATTTCCTTCAGATATTTAATTTCAATATCGATTATGATTTTATAATCATTAGATTGCATACCTGAGGTTGGGTCCACAGATGCGAGGTTAGGTGACATTTCAGGTACTTTGCAACAGTTTATTTCTAGTATTTCAACCTTCTTCTTCTTAAGACATGAAGGATGGTACACAGTATTGCACGTTACACACTTAGGGCCGATTAAAGCCTGAACTTTGCACAAATATCAAAATCCCTTTCTTTATCATTTGTACAAATCAATCAAGTCTCAGTAATTTTCTAGTGAATAACAAACCGCCAGTAAATAAAAACAACAAGTGTGGTGTTTACGAGGTTAAGTGTGCTCAATGCGATGCAATATACATAAGATAGACAGGAAAAACTTTTCATACAAGACTGTTAGAACACAAGAAATCGATTTTATATAACAAACAATGTACGGGTATTTCAAAACATTGTATCAATAATAGTCATTTTATAGATATAGATAATTTTAACATTTTAAACTCAGGTAATAAGGGATTTAATTTAAATCTGAGAGAAGGCCTTGAAATTAATAGGGCAATTAAAGCGGGAAAACACATCGTTAACGACAACGAAGAGATTTGGTCTTCCCCAATACTCGAATCACTTATTACCTGAATATATAAACATCGCCGGTTTTCTTCTAATAGTTACTCTTGAAAATGCTGTAAAAATCGAAACTACTCGAGTGAATATAAAATTTAGTGAAACAAACCAAGTTTTTTTAATTAATTACCTATTATTGGCAATCTTTATTTTGAAAAACTTTGGCAGCTATAATATTTCCCGTTTGTGTACTGTATCTTTTCCCAGAATTTCGTCTAATTTTACGAAGTTTCTGAATATAAGTATCACTTCTCTTTTCTCTGAATCCTTCTCTGAAGCTGTTGTTTTGTAAATTCTCATTCTCAATTAGTACCTCTTCCTCTGCTGAAGAATGAAGTTCTAAAATTCTCTTTTAATGATTTAAATGATTTTAATTCTTCTTCACGGAATCTTTTGATTGAATCCTTTCCCATGGGTTTAATAATTTCTTTAATTAAATATTATTCTTTAAAATTTAATTCAATATTTTAATGTAATTTAAATTACCTTCATCACTGCTTCCAAGATTTTGGGCAGCACTTTTTGACATTATCAATAAAAAGTGATCTTAGGTCACTTTCAAAATTTTGATTTTCAATATTTAAATTGGTTGCTTGAGTTACGTGAAGATCAAATTAATTTGACAAATAAACACTAATAACCTTTCTTCACAATTTTATTTGATTTACCAAATGTACATTTCGGAAACAAAAACTAGTGCTAATCCATTGATAATGGTCACTTTGTGTTCGAAATGTACATTTGGTTAATCAAATAAAATTGTGAAAAAAGGTTATTAGTGCTTTATTTGTCAAATTCAATATTTATATTATTATGAAAATGTACGTGTTATAAAATTTTCTAATGTATAAAATATATTTCAATGCCGATTTATTTTTTCACAGTTCAGCATAAATTATAAATGTCACCACAGTTTACTTGAAAAAGGATAAAGTGAACTTGGCCCACTTTCAAATAAAATGAGCCGTTTAATTTTATATTTCATGAATGATTTTCTCATTTACCTCGTGGTGAAACATTGTGGAATAATAAGTAATTAATTAAAAACACTTGGTTTGTTTCACAATTTTTTTTAATTTTATGCACTGATATAAAAAACATTCATTTCAATCACCTTAAATCTTTTAAGCATTTTTAATTATCTACAGAATATGTAATATCAGCGACTTATTAGTTTAAGAATTGTATATTTTAAATTTACCTTAATTCATATACAATTTAGCATATTATGTTAAATATTTAATAATAATAATAATAATAATACATTTATTTCATAAAGATATACATTATGTACAAGTGTTTTTAAGTATATAATTAAGAAAAAGAGTTCATGGTATTACATAAAATATGTGTAATATTCATTGACTTTATAGTAAGGCTTAATTTCTAATAATAATTTTTCTACTCCTATAATGAAATAACATAATTATAAGCTACTTTCTGATTATGAAATGTAGTACATTGTATGTTATGTATATATTATATATTAATTGTCATAACAACCAATGTAGCACTAGTGCTACAATAGTTAAACAGGCGAGGGATATTACAATAACATAGCATTAATAATATTAATATTAAATCAGATTAAACAATTTTTATAATGAATACATGTGAATTTCCTTAAATTCAAAAAATAATTTTTTCAATTATACGCAAATATTATACGAAGATTATAAAATTTATAACACACATTTGATTTTTGAGTTAACTTTTCTGACGTGAAATTACACGTCAAAATAAAATTGCGAGTGTGTTGAAATTTACGCAAAATAATGAAAAGTAGTAATAGTGAGAGTAGTTTTGTTAAAAAAATCAAACCCTACGGCATGTTCCATCATATACATGATCTCCAAGAACATTTCATAACTGTATCAATATCACGTATATTTTTAATAAATAAAAATTTGTTCAATGTTAATAAGTAGAAATCTATATTTGTATTTTTTAATTCATGTGTATAATCGTAGAAAAAATATAGTGTACCATTCGCATACAATGACCATTGCCCACTCGTATTAATTATTGCACTCCCCTTCGGCTCATGCGAGTTCAATATGCACCGCCTTTGTGACCATGCAAACAAAAATTGCAGCTTTATTATTGTTCCTTTACAAAAACCGGTCCACAATAATGTACGCCCGTATTACGAAAGGCTCGTTTCATTTGAATTCTAGATGTTGGAAGATTTCCCATTAGTTGAGTTAGAGTTTCATACTTGTGGGCAATGAGTATCATTGTATGCTCATTATACAATATATTATTTCCATCACAATTTTAAATTTATTAATTTGGACAATTTCGCGATAATTAGTTTATTGTATAATCATCAAGTAATGATGCGCTCGTTCTAAAAATGTTAATTGGTGTTTTGGGTAATTATATGTGCTAATAATTATAATAATGAATAAAAGTCAAACAATCCCAATTGTAAATTGCAATTACAGTAAAGAGTCTATTTGCCCATACTTGAATCTCTGTACTTCACGTTACATATTATTCTAATAGCAGTTTTTTGAGTGGTTAATATATGACTAACTGAATTGGATGCATCTAAACATACAATTTCGTAATGCATCAAGGAACAAAAGTATGAATGATATAAAGATCTTAACGTACTTTGATGTACATACGGTTTAATTGTTCTTAAACAATATATAGTTACATTTAATATGTTGTGTCGAATCTAGGTTTTTGTCAACATATGTTCAGTAATATTTCGTCCTATACGGAGGATCAAATGTATTTCTTCGCAATCATTTATATTTTGAAAAGTCGCGCGCTCTGTTGGACAGCGTGCGAATGAGAGGTGACTCGGTGCTTCACGAGAGAGATTTGTGAAACCGCGAGAGAAGCACTCGTGAAAATCCATGGGAACCACGAGTCCACAGCTCATTAGTAAATCAGCGTTCTGTAGGCGCCTATATAAAAAATACAATATAAATCCCTAAAAACTTGTATTCTAATGAGTAGAGAGCTGAGTTCTAGCATTATGCTTATCCATAATATTAACACACTATGGACGGGTCGGGTATTAATACTCGATTCGCGAACTGCCTCCTATGGACGGGGCGGGTATTTGTACCCGCTTCAAAACGCTGACGGAGCAGGCGGATTTACGCTCACTACGACCGCTTTAACCAAGACTTAAACGTTGCATTTGTTTAGTCTTGTTTTCATGTATATGCATATAAGAGAAAATGTTTATTATTTCATAATTTTTCAAATAAATAATCAAGATTTTTCTTTCTGTTGAGAATTTAGTTTATGATCGTTATTGAGCGTAGAAAGATCGAATTAAAAACGTATCCTTATTACAATGTTATATACTTATTTATAATGAAAATAACGTGTACGCCGACAATTTTTCAGACGATGACACAAACGATATCGTCAATCAAAATGATAGTGACAGTGAAGACATATTTCGTGTTGTAAGAAGAAGTAGAGCTGTGCCATTGTCGTCAAGCAGTCCTGATAGTTACAGTGAGGATAGTGATAGTGATGAATAATAATCCACCAACAATTGAACCATATTTTGGGCAAAGGGGAATCAACATAAATTATTTATTGGCGACGATTTATTTGAGTCTTTTGGACAAGAAACAAATTGCTACCATGACCAAAATCGTCATCGATTTTTTGGAGCAAAAAATATCAAATGGAAGGATGTATCCGCGAAAGATATACAAAATGTTTGTTTTTGATAATGGAAAGAGTGCGAAAGAAGTCGAGGAAGGAATATTGGTCAACGGACTTCACAATACAAATCCATGATTTTGGCAATGTTATGAGCCGGGACTGCTTTATTCAAATTTGGGATTCCTGACATTTTTCTGATAATGCTAATTTGGACCCTAATGGCGATAGATTGCAAAACATCCAATAGCTTCTGGATTATTTTCTTTTCTAGCAAAGTTTAGAGATGTTTATCATCCTTATAGTGAATTGTCACGTGACGCCTTGAAGGGGTCGACTATTTTTCAAAGTTTGCAATACTTCTAAAATTGTAAAGTAGGAATTCTGATACGTATGGTTAGCGAGGAAACATCGGGTGTTGATACAGCTGAAGTGCTACTACAAAATAAGGTGCGTGTATATGGTCGAAAAGATATCTTATTGCATTGCTGGGTATCGAAATGAATGGTAATTGGAAACCAATTACTGCACTTGAGTATAATAATAATAAATATATGAAAGGCGTGGATCGCTCAGATCAATATTTATCATACTATTTGATGGTACGTCGCAGAAAAAATAGACGAAAAGGGCTGCCATGTTTATTTTGAATTGTGCATTATATAGGGTCCGGCAGAGGAGTATGATGATTTTAGAAAGCGCATAGCTCAGCGCAGTGATAGCCTAAGGTTTTCGATGGTTGATATCTGACCACTAGACCTTGCCATTTTATTTGGTTTAGTTTAGTTTATGGAATCATGGACCCAAGAGCAACGCATATTTGTTTATGACACTTACATTGAAACGGGGTGTTCTGTGTTTGCTACACAACGCAGATTTCGAACAAAATTAAATGTTGCAAGGCACGGTCTAAGTTTCCTACGAGAAACACTATCCTAAAGTGGGTGCAGAACTTTCTTACTAGAGGATGGTTCAAGCCTGAAGTACCTCGAGGTGGAGAAAGAAGTAACAGAATCCATAAAAATGTGGGTAAGATGGAACAACTTATCCCACCTCAAGGAAGTCTATTGCATTTTTGAGAGAACATTTTCCAGCACTACTCATTTTACTATGAGGGGACATCGTGTTGCCTCAAAATTCGCCTGATCTTACGCTCTGCGATATTTTGT
This sequence comes from Ontholestes murinus, assembly GCA_963969525.1. Lineage (NCBI taxonomy): Eukaryota > Metazoa > Arthropoda > Insecta > Coleoptera > Staphylinidae > Ontholestes > Ontholestes murinus. Next base: position 30,872,831 of record OZ018393.1, on the reverse strand, counting down.
CAAATGCTATCACCCAAGAAATTCAAGCCATTTCATGACCAACTTCTCAACTCGACCTCTGGAGTGTGTGGAAAAGAACGGACATGACTTAGATGATATTATTTTATCCTACATGAATGTTTGTTTCTTTGATATGCATACGAAATGGCAAATCCCCAACTACTTATTAAACAAATAAAGTTTTGATTTAATTGAAAATTGTCTGAGATATGAGTTTTTAAAAAACGTCGTACTTTTCTGTCGGACCTTGTATAATGCGTTTCATGTTTATAAAATTCTAAATACAAATGTAAATATAAAATATAAACCATTTCTACTTGATGTAACCCAAGAATAGATTGAAGATAGTAAAGAGACAATTGATGTGGAGCAGGGGGCTTAGTACATCACAAAATGTAATACAACAAAGTTATTATCCAAAGATAGCAAAAAACACAAAATTGTAAATATAGTTACTGGCGCATATGTGCCGCGCATAAAAAGAAGAGTTTAACTTGTTTCTTGTGTGATTATTGTAAGGCATCCCTCCACAAGGGTGATTTTTTTTTCATATTTCACAAAAATATTAGATTTAGCCACTATTGCTTGTATCCATTGTTTTTAAATGCGTCGTTTTTTTGTTTTTAACATTATTTTAAAAATAAATAAATAATAACATGCAACACTGATAACATTTTATAATAAATATTATTAAAAATAAATGTTACTTTGTCTCATTCATTTCTTGATTTCAACATTATCTTGAAGCAGAGCGTTCAAATTTGCGTGCTGGCGCTGCAAAACCGACCCGACCCGCAGACCAGTCTGCCGCTCAAGGCACCCGTCCATAGTGTAGCATCGAAAAAATTTCTAAATATCTATACGAATCTTGAAGAATGTGATTACTTAGCGCTAAGTTTTTTTTTGCTTTCTTTGCTTATTTTGACTTTTTGTGCTTATTTTCATGCTTTTTTTTAGATTCTGATGCTTATTTAGAGCATTTTCTTAAACATTTAAAAAATATTTAATAAAAATTTCACGCTGATATTAAATTAATGTGCTAATATTGAGAATTTTCGTAAAAAACTGTTTCCCATCATTTATAGATTATATTTGTATTACATATTTTCGTCGTGTCTTTTGACAACATAATTGTTTAAAATCTTCATAATATGATATAATAATTATAATGAATTTTATTATTAATAAATATTAGTATAAATTACCATTTTACAATGAATTAGTTTTTAAATAAGTAGATATAATAGACCGTCTCATTATTCAGATAATACAGACGAAAGTTTGATAGGAATCACACCTATGATATTCCGGATGTAAACGTCGTTAAACTAGGCCCAAACAGGGGCCCCAGTAAGTATTAAATGTAAACAAATTTAATTGATAGCTAATAATTAGGTGTTCTACAAACGTATCAATTTTCTACTCTCGGCAAAAATAGAGATGGGACGACTGGCGCATATTTATCGTTTTCGTTAATTTTCATATTCAAACTCGCATTCATAAACCGTACTATTGAATTGACATTTCAAAAACCTTGCTTATTTATCAGAAATCATTATATGCGTGAATCGTATTAACGTGGGGAATCACAGATAAATTATATTATTTAATCACATTTATATTTAACACATAATGCAAATAGTGAAAACCACAATACAAGAATTAATTACAGACTATGCAGAATTAACAAGTGAAAATAATACATTATTTTGTAAGGCATGTTTAAAAATAGTAAATTTTATTTTAGTTCCCAACTGCATCCTAACTAGTCAAGACTTGTATGTAAAACATGTTATAACAACACTACATCAAGAACGTTTGAAAAAGTTCAAAGCTGAACTAAAAAAACAGGAGACAATTTCACAATCTTTAGGATCATCTTCAACAAACGATGGACAATTTGAATTAAATTCACATTTGTGCATAATACTAAGAAAATTACATGATGCATTAAAATCTCCCTTTCTCCAAATTTTCTAAATTCTCTAAATATTGTAAAATGCGCATTCCTGAGAAAAAAATTATGTAGCTCTTGCACACTATGAAACCATACAAAATATTAAAGATATTATTAACAATAATTATATGTGGTTTGGGGTGGATAAAACCACAGACGCTTGTTTGATTTAATAATAGGAGATTAACATGAATACATCCGACCAACAGTATTTTGATATATACAAAAGAATTGAAGAAAACTAATAATTAACATTATAGCCAAATTCATAAATGATGGGCTGACAAGCTTATTTTTGCCGTAGACAATACCAAGTTACAAAATTTTACTAATAATGCATTTTGTGCATTGTGCAAGTTTAGCACATGGATAGAAACGAATTTTTGAAACTATAAGAATGAAATTTCCATTTGAAGATTTAATTAAATATGGTTTCTTATATTCTTATATTCTTCTGTGAGTACAATTATTCAAGGAAACCTGATATCTCACTACCCCATAAACCAGTGCTAACAAAATGGGGAACTTGGCTATATGCTGCGATGTACTATACGAACAATTTTGAAGAATTTAATAAGGTTATATACAACTTTCCCGAAACGACAAACAAATAAATTAATGACTGTCAAACAGTTCTTAAGAAACAAGAGCTTCCTTCAAAACAATTTAGTTACACAAAATCGCGTTTAAATTTTATGAGCAACACAATCAAATCTTTATAAAAGCAGATTCAATTTAGAAAATACCTGGACGCATTGGCCAAGAAATCAAAATAATATCGAAAGAAGTATTCGTTGAAAACGAAGGATTTTTAATATTAAATAAAATAAACTTGATTTTGAATGGCAATTTTCAAATGGATCCAGCTATAATTTAAAATAAAGAGAAGCTTTCCACTTTCAAAAATTTATTGAGTGACAGAAGTAATAATTTTACAATTAAACCCCTAGAACAACATTTAATGATCTACTGTTTTTATGAATAGATTTTAGTTATTTTGAAATGTATACAAAATTACAATTTAATTTTTACATACTTACATAATATTATATACATATTTTGTAAAGAAAGTATGTTTATTTTAGTTTTAAGCACAGTTTCTATGTAAAACATGTTGATAAACGTATAACATATTAAGAAAATATAGTTTTCTTTAGTGCTTTTTTTCGTGTTTTTATGCCTTTTTCCTGTTTTTATGCTTTTTTAATGCTTTTTTTCCTCTAAATTTGGTGCCTTTTTAAGTGCTTTTTTTCCACATTTTTTAAGCTTTTTTATCTGCTCTCTAGACATGATAATCGGAAAGATGTGGATTTTCATTTATACATGTCCAGGAATCTTTGGAAATATTTGTTACCATGTAGTCAAGTTTTGTATCGGAACGTCCACTTTCTGACATTTCAACTCTGGTCGGTTCAAATAATTTATTTTTCAATTTAAATTATCCTAATAAATTGTTAAATAGCATTTTATAATTTGGATTTGTCATGTAGTCTATGCTAAAATTACCACATAATACTATGTAAGCATGAGATATTGATATTGCCCGATGGTGGACGATATGCACAAATTATTGCTATCTTGTATTGATATACATTTATTGAACACCCAGTGCATTCTGTTTACATTTCTACACAGTATCGATCAGGATAAGTAAGTTTTTCGCATTCATATTTGCTATCAGCCAAAGTCATGCATCATGCAATTTTGGTATATCCTTCTACGTGTGCAAAGTTTTTATTACTTTGATTGCACAATGTTTCCGTTATACAAATTATATTTGGTTTGTATTCTTGTATTGAGACTGTAAGCTCATCTGATTTACTGAAAACTTGAATATTTTGATGCATAATCTTGGGTATCGTATTTGTATTATAATTTGAGCTAGGATTGATGATTTTTATTATGCCCAAACTTTTGTTTGAATGATGGTTTACGAAAAAACTTAAATTCATTCACAACAATTCCTTCGGGCCATAATTTAGGGTTCATTATCAAGTGTCCAGCTTCTTGAGGAACGACAATTAAAACATTAGCTGGAGTTTTTATATTAAAATGTAAAACATAAGTGCAGAAATGCTCATAAAGAAAATTTATTTTTCTCGCTATTAATTATTAAAACATTTGTATTTCTCGCATGATCTGTGGTTTTTGTGCATAGTTGTTTCAACTGTTATTGGTATATTTTTGATTTTAGTTTTACGATAGGTCTTATGAGTTTCTTCTTCATAATTAGGTCTATATTTGCCAACTTTGAACCATTTTTTCTATTGTGGTTTATATACCACATCTTCGTTGACATGTTGGTTCCCCACAACTAAATCTTTCGTCTTCTTCTCTTTGTCATAATTCTCCGTCGTGACTTTCTTTAGTAGTTTATTATGTTATATTTTCTCCGGTTTGTTTATAATTTCGTTCATTGACATAGTGTCTATCGCGATTGTGGCGTTTTTAATACTCGGAGATTTTTTCACCGATTGTTTGGGTTGCATCGTCGATGACGATATTAGCGGTATATACACTTGCAGTGACCTCTTGTGGATTTGTATTCTAATGGAGTGTCGTGCTCTGCATTATCAGCATCTTGTTTAATATTCTAATTTGTTCTTGAAGGAACATTACATTATTATTTAAATTCATGATTGTCTGCTCTTTGGATCCGAGTAGCGATTTCAGTAATCTCCATATCCCCACTAGTTTCTATGATAATATCCCCACTAATAATTGATGTTTCCCGTTCATCATCGGTGTCGCCATCATTTTCATACTGGTTAACCTATGAGTCTTGACAACAAACAATAGTGTCTTTGTCCATTTGCTTCACATTTCTCAGATACTTAATACACAATTTGTGCATTTTTTGCACCACATCTAACACACGTAGGTCCACTATGTGGAATCTTACCGCAATACATATTTGCACTACAAGAAAAACGCTTAAATTCGTTTATAACTCCTTGAAAACAATGTTCTTGTTTTTTGTCTTTGTCTTTGAGTTCATTTATAATGTACAATGTGACTTTAGTGATGTTGTTTCTATTCTTAAATTTGTTATCAAAATGTTCTTTTCTTGATTTAATTGATACTTCGTTGTACTCTTTTTGCAGATTTATAGTTACTAACAAAATAATTATGGAATATTTTTAAAATATGAAATAAATCTAATTTTTTTGTATTTCCATCAATTTGCTAAATGAAACCGATATTGTAAATGAACTGTATTCATTTAGGCAATTTGATTGTAATTGCTCATGTTTTGTGATGTAAATCTTTTATGTTATTTTCTTCTAAATAATCAGATAGAGATTTTTGTGTAATTTAACTCTTTGTTACTGTTTTCAGATTCTAATTTTTGTAACCTCGCCAACATATCTCGTTGTTTTGTAGAAGAATCGTATTACTTTCTTGTAGCAATTTAATCATCCTCTTAATGTAAGCCACTTCAGTTTCCACTTCTGGTTCCATCACTTTTCCAACTTCTTCTTTAAGTGTAGTGGTGTGATCTGGTTATCCGTAATTTTTCTCATGGAAAAACATCCGAGGTGAAAAATGGCTGTGCACACTACACACTTAACTACATGGCGCACTATATGTCTATTACACGGTGCCTACTTGCAAATGATTTGCTTATTTGCTTTCATTCCGGCAGAGTTGATAAATTTTCAACTGACGACCATCGCGGCAGCCACATACAATGTTAGTATGTTACTTTGATGATATCATTACATAATGGTTACAAATTTTAAGTTAGATATTTTTATTTCAGAGAATAAATATTACATTGATCGATCATCTACCTTATCGCATATTCACGTAAATTCAATTTTTATTCAATAATATTAAGACACAACTTAGATGATCAACACTAATAAATTGATGTAATATGCCTGAAAGGTGTTATATGCGCATAACATGTTATTTTTTTAACTTATGCTTTAGAGTGCGGTAGTTTATATATTTTTTTAATAGTTATCATATTTATTTATTTATATAATCATTCTACCTTTCGGTGTAGGGCAATATTTAGTATAATTTATATTATTCATTATATATTTTTTATTTTATAATTTCTTTTTAGGATTGCAAATTTAAATCATGTGAGAAAATATTAACTTAATTATGTAAATTATGTAATTATATTATCAGAGTAATTATAACAATAATAATTTATTTAACGGAATCTCCTGTACAACAATATCATTTGCATAATATTTCGAGGAAAAATGTGCGGAAGGGTAGTTAAATTACGCTTCTAACCCAAATTGAATAAAAAAATTAAATATTCATTGTTTTTCAGTATTTTCCATGATCCAATTAAATAACATATAACCAATAAAATATAAAATCTTATTATTATTATACAGAATAAATAACAAGGAGTGCATATATAAAACTCTTAAAATTAATAAAACAAATAAATTATATAAACCAGTTAACATAATATTGGGTTAGCAACTAAATAATTTCGGTAATCGCTCATTTATAGCCTTGCTTTATTTTTATGATTGATCAACTATCCTGTGTTAGTGGTATACTTTGCTTGATATTATTTGATATCAGTCAATTATTAGAAGAAGGTGATACGTGATTATTTTGTTACTGTTAGTTGTGAGACATTTTTAAAGTGGAGACAAACGAACATTTTCGGCATATTTTGATTTCTTATTTCCGCAAAGGAAAGCTCACAAAAATATATGTGAAATTTATGGTGATTATTGCTTAATGGAGCATACGTGGCAGAATTGGTTAAAAAGAATTCCGTTCTAGAGATTTTTTTCATAAAGACGCAAAACGTTATGGTCGGCCAACCAAATTTGATGATGACTAAATCAAAACCATAGTCGAACCGAATCCGTACATAACTGTTCGTGGATAGCAGAGAGGTTAAATGTATCGTATACTACAATATAAAAACATTTGCGACGCCTTGGATTTATTAAAAAGCTCGATATTTGGGTACCGCATAAATTGAAAGAGGTTTACTTATCCCAGCGAATCAACATTTGCGATATGCACTTTAACGTAATGAAACTGTTGTGTATTAACTTCCTAATAATATGATTGGGGATAATAAATAAGAATGACAATTACAAAGGTATTTTATATTATATTTTGAGATGCGTCCGAAGAACCCACCGATTACTTCAGATGTGTACTCTCAACAACTCAAAAAAACTATAATAGAGCCCTGATTTGACACCATCGGATTACCATTTCTTATGCAGTTGCAGAATTTTTTAAACTGTAAAATTATTACAAATGACGAAGACTTTAAATCTGACTTGCCTCAGTTTTCTACTGAAAAGGTCCAGAAATTCTATGAGCTTTTTGAATACATAACTTCTCAACTGCTGAAACTTATTAGAATTAATAACTTAACTCAATAAAATGATAAACGGTATACAGGGTGTCCCAATTTTGATGCTCACCATTTGTATCTCTGTTATTAAAAGAAATAGAGCAACGGTTAAAAGGGGAATGTTTTAATTTTAATATATTTTGAAAAAAATTGCCAATTTTAATTTTTGTCAATAACTCGATAACGAATAACAGAAAAACGTTTAACTTTTTTCTGTCATTCATTAAAAATGTACTACGAAGTGAACGTCTCCAAAGTTCAAGATAGAACTTGATAACGCCTAACGCGGCCGCTATTAAACCTTTACATTATTCAGATACTTTTTTAGGATAATTTTTTTGTGTCGCATTTGTTTCCAGGTTATTTATTTGTTTTTCTTATTTTGGGTTTATTAGATAGTTCTTAAAAAGTGCTTTTCAACGATGAATAACATGCCTTATAATTTTTTAGTTACAAGCAAAATATTAGTAAAAACGTAGATTAATCTTTCGTATGAAATTAGTAGGCTATGCAATTAAACACCAATAAAAAATTAAAGTGAAACGGCATTATAAATAATAATGTAAAATAAAGAAACGATACTGACATTTAATTTCATTATTAACAAAAATACAGGCTGTCCAATAAAATTATATCCTGTACAAATTACAGCACATCAGTTCGCCGTGTAGCTCGAGAATAATGGATTTCAAAATCTACTATCCACAGAACATTAAAGATAAACAAGTATCACACTTACAAATCAATAATTGTACAGAGTTTAAGAAATAATGACTATCGCCCAAGATTGCAGTTTAGCAGGTGGTACCTTCAAAACTGTGAAGATGGCGCTATTTTCCTAGGAAAATACTATGGACAGATGAAATACGATTTACGATTTCCTAGGAAAATACTATGGACAGATGAAATACGATTTACCAATTGTGGAGTTTTCAAAGGAATAACTTTCATTATTGATCTACTGAAAATCCACATTTGGTAAATCAAAGATTTTGATTAGTATTGATGAAATTTTGTTTATATTTTTATTTTGTTTTTTTTAATTTATTTTCGTTTTAGATAGTCACTTAATAGGTCCTTTCATCTTCAATTACAATTTAAATTGTTAATCCCGAGGACATGCACTTTTATTTATGGGGTACCGCTAAAAACGAAGTGTTTAGTTTGGAACCACCAGAAACTCGGGAAATTTTTGAATAAAGAGTAATAGATGTACTACGATTAGTAAACGAAAACACATTACGTAGAGTTTGTAATTTTGTTAGAACAAGGTCAAAAGGGTGTTGAACCATTTCTTTAAGTGAATATGAAATTTAAGTACTTTTTATTTCTATAATTTTGTTATCGTTTCGTTAGATTACAGTATTACTTAGAAATATCTTTTCACTTTCAATTGTTATATTTAAGATTAATTTACCTTTTTATTAGTATTTTGCTTGTAACTTAAACTTTTTCAGGCATGTTATAGATCGTTGAAAAACACCTTTTAAGCACTATCTAAAACTAAATTACAATATGGCCACCATAAGAAAAACAAAAGATAGCGCTAATAACCTGGAAACAAATGCGTATCGGGGGTTTCTGTTTACACCAAAAAATTTGTCTTAAAAAAGTGTCTCAATAATGTAAAAGTTCAAAATATCTTAAAATTGAAAAAAAAATTAAGGTGAATTTGAAATGGGATTTGTTACGAGCACTGATTTCGCTCTATCTATCTCTTCTAATAACAGAGATACCAATGGTGAGTATCGAAACTGGGACACCCTGCATACAAACAACTTTTACAATGTATTATCAATGTTAAATAACTATTGTTTACTAAAAAATATCATAGTGTTAGAAAAAACGAACCTGCTCAATGTGGTGTGATTACATAGGTATTTTATGCCATATTTTGAGCTACTTTCAAAGAAGCAAACGATCAATTCAGATGTGTACTGCTAACAACTCAAAAAACTAAACAAAGCAATAAAAGAAAAACGGCCAGAAGAGATAAATGGCAAAGAATGAGACCTCACACATATTTGGCTACTCTTGGGAAATTACTAGAGCTTGGTTGGGAAGTGATGTTACATCCCCCATAGCCCTGATTTTGTCCCATCGGATTACCATTTATTTCGCGAAAACCTTAAATATCTCACTTGTCTCAGTTTTTTGCTGAAAAGGGATAGACATTTTACGAAGTTGCAAGATAGATGGCGGAGGGTTATTGAACAAAATGGAAAATATTTGGTTGATTAAACATTTTTCTTGTACACTGAATTGGATAATTCGCTAGGGTTTAACCATAAATAATTATTGTAAAAATATTATATAACGAGTAGACACAATTATATAAATCTAAACGAGTTTCGTTTTTTATCGCCATTACAATAACATATACTTTATATGAATAAAACTATATAAGTACTTTCAAAAGTATATTGTAAGACGCTATATCGTTCACGAATAGCAGATATAACAACGGCTCCAAGTTTGAACCTTGTGGTACCCCGCTAGAAGGATATACTATAAATACTTGGACCAGTAATCCATATATTCAACCTACTGTTGTCTATTTGTTATACAAGAAGAAATTAAGAGTAGCAAGTTATTATCAAGACCCCAGAATTTCAGTTTTTCTAGAAGAATATTGTGATTTATGGAATCGAAGGCTTTGCTAAAATCGGTATGTATAGTATCTACTTGCTCACGCCGATCTAAATGATACGATGTATATTTTACAAAATTGAGTAGATTAGATGCCGTTGATCTCTTTTTCATAAAAGCGTGCTGTCGAATAGTGAGTGATACTGAAATCTGGTATCTGGTATCATTTTTGTAGAGTTTACTAGCCATTATCTATTCTATGATCCTAGCAAAGTTGTCGATTATTGAAATTGGACGATAGTTTTTAATTTCTTGTTTGTTACCTTTCTTATAAACCGGTGTCACACGAGAGGTTTTCCAATGTGTTGGGAAGTGAGAAAACTTGAAGATAAGGTTGAATATATGAGTTAACGGCTTAGTAAATGCAGAGATACAATCGCGTACGAAGAAAGAAGGAATTCGGTCTGACCCAGCTGTGAAGTTGTTGCTTAGTTTTTTTAGCTGCAGATAAAATATGTTTTTACGGAATGGGTTGATTTGACATTACTCTTGTAGTTTGACGTAAAATGATCCCGAAAACAATTTACAATATCAAGCGGGTTATCGATATCAGTACCATCAAGAGTCATAGAACCTGGAATACGAGTTTGAGATTATTTGGAGTTTACGTAGCTCCATATATTTTTTGGGATTAATATTTACCGATTGTTCCGCATTATTGATATATGCATCCTGATCCAATTTAATTTGAACTCGTATATCCTTACGTAGATTACACATGCGTTCATAATAATTACGAAGTTTGAATTTTTTATACAATTTTCAAAAATGTTCCTTACGTTTAATAAGCTTAATAGTATCTGATAATAACCAGAAAGCATACCGGGTGGACTTATTTGCATACGACTCAAGTGGTACAAATTCATTAAACAAACTGTATTATTATAAAGTGCATCATCACACGCTGAATCGACATCACATTTATTGATCACATCCTCTCACTCACAATTAGATATTTTACCATATAATAATCTAAGATATTTCTTGAGAGAAGAATTCGGATGAAATTTAGTATGCTCATACTTACAAGAATTAAGAGAGAAACATAGTGGTGGGTGATGCACATCAATTTTTGTAATGGGCGGATCGTCAGTAAAGCTACATTGTATATCATCGGAAATTAAAAGCAAGTCTAGAATTCTATTATTTATATTAAGTTTGTTGTTATGTTGAATTAATTTATTTAGTATCATTAAATCATTAAGTTCCGTGACTTTGCTCTCATTCACTGGATGAGTTAATGAATTATAGTAATCTGGAATATTGAAATCGCCACATATAACTACATATTTATTTTTATACTTACTGCAGATGTTGTCAAGTTCAGTAAAAAGGGTTCTATAAGTAGCAATTGATTCAGAAGGCGGTATATACAAACAGATAAAACATATAGCTAAGGTGTTTATGGTTACCCGTACAATTACAATTTCCACATTTATATCAAGCGAGATTTTCTCCACTGAACACACAAATTTGTTACGCACGGCATCGAAAAACATGGAAATTATTAGGAAATAATTCACTGTTTTGTACATCTTCTCGTAGCCAGGTCACTGATCATATAAACGTCATAATAATAATAATATATTTATTCAAAAAATAATGATACATTAACAGGAAACATAACATTACAAATAATAGTGTCATATACAGGAAACATGTACATACAGAAAGGTACGCATCTTGATTAAAAAATTATTAAAATATATTTTTTTAGATTGTTTTTATAATTAGATACTAAATTCTTGTAAACTGTAGAATTCTTTTTCTATTAGCCATTTTAATAAATGTGATTTAAATAGTTTAAAGTTGTTTATTTGTCTGTGTTGTTCTGGCAATTGATTATAATATTTCATCCCAACATACAATGGCGATCTCTCGACAATCTTAAGGCGATGTATAGGATAGGCATATAAGGCATTATACCGGGTTTCATAATTGTGGTTGTGTTTATGTTCATTAAATTTATTTTTATATTTGAAGTTAAATATCAAAATTTCGTAGACATACAAGCTATAAAAGGTTAGGGTATTTGCTTGACGAAAATGTCCTCTACAGGACTCAGTATAATTGAGGTTTTATATTATTCTAATTGCTCTTTTTTGGGTAATGAAAATTTTCTCAGCTAAAGTGCTATTTCCGTAAAATATGATACCATATCATAATAATGATAGAAAATTTGCTTTGTATTTAGGGATCAGAATTTTATTATCAACTAGAGGTTTCAGTATTCTTAGGGAATAGCAGACAGAATTTAGTTTTGATTGTAGACTAATGCAATGAGATTTCCAATCTAGTCAGTGGTCAATTTCAATCCCTAACAGTGTTGCTGTAGTTGTCAGCTCTAAAGTAATTGTTTCCAATTTAAGAATGGGACTTACTATCCTCGGGATTTTGGAATGGAACATAATTGTTTTTGTTTTGTAGTCATTTAAAATAAGTTTGTTTTCCAGCATCCATATTTGAGTAGCTTTATATAAAACACTAGCTTTATTTTGTAAATCATTGACGTCATCTCCAATTACTAATACGTTTGAATCATCGGCATATGACTTAATAGTACCGTTATTTTTATAAATTGACATAGGAAGGTCATTTACAAATATTAGGAATAACAAGGGCCCCAATATATCCCCTGTGGTACACCGATATTTGTTTTTCCCTCTGCAGATAATTTATTATTTATTTTTGTTTGTTTTGTACGATTCTTTAGAAACGATTCTATTAACGTTAGTGCAGTCCCGCGAATACCGTATCGTTCCAGTTTTCCGAGTAAAATTGTATGATTCATTGTATCAAATGCTTTGGAGAGGTCAAGGAAAATTCCCAAAGGAATTTTGCCGTCATCCAAGGCATCTGTTATACACTGAAGGAAATCAAATATCGCAGTATGAGTTGATTTGTTTTTCAGAAATCCGTGCTGAGCATCATTGAATAGTTTATTTGTTTCAAAAAATTGAACGATTCTTTTTGCAATTACTTTTTCTAATATTTTAGAGAAAATGCTTAATAAAGTAATGGGTCGATAGTTAGAAGGGTCGTTGGGATCATCTTTTTTATATACTGGAATTACTATTCCATATTTTAGGCATTGTAGAAAAATACCGGATTGCAAAGATTTATTTATTAAATATGTTATTGGTTCTAGTAATTCATTTATTGCGAATTTGACTAGTCGTATATTTATTTCGTCATACCCAGAGCTGTTTTTATTATTCATGCCCTGAATAATATTAAAAACTTCAGCTGGTGTTACCGGAGTTAGAAATAGAGTCTTAGTATTATTTGGTATTTTATTGTTATTTGATATATTTGGAAGTTGATTAATTAATGTTGTTGCTACATTTATAAAATAATCGTTAAGTGTATCTAGTTTCTCTTCCATTATACTGTTTGTTGATTTTTGTTTGTTATTACCAACTAATTTATTAACAACTGACCACATACTTTTATTTTTATTGTCGCTATTTGAAAGTTTTTGTTCCAGTTCAAATCGTTTAGTTTTTTGCAATAGTTTATTGTAATGTTTATTTAATTCGACGTATTGTTTTTTCGCATTTTCATTAAAGTTTTTCATCACTAATAAATAATCAAGAAGATTTTTGCATTCAATTATTTCAGGAGTATATCTATAACTCGTCACATGTCGCGTTTTCTTTAGTCTAATGGGACAGCACGTGGAAATGGTTGTCCTTATTTTATGCATAAATGCTTCCCAATTAGCATTTACACTATTTGAGCTTATGTTTATGTTAATGTTTATGTTTATTAATCTTTAGCTTTCATTCCAAAAAAATAAATACATATGAATATACACAAATATAAAACAAAACGTACAAAAATTTTGACTGAATGAAGCTGGGCGGAGTTCGTGCAGCTGCGACGTTCTTCCACTCTAACCCTTGTATTGGTCCATGATGATGAGGGTGTAAATATTCTCTTGGACACCTTTTTTCTTTTTTTAAATACTATAAATATCATCCCAGAAATTGTTACAGCTTATATGATTAACGAAATTTAAATATATTGGCGGAATTGAATAATCTTTGTCGTATTTTATCTGTATTAGATTGTAGATTGCTTTTGGGCCACATAAGTTTTTGGGTGAGGTGATCAGACATGTGTAGTCACCATGTATGTTGGTTACAATATTATCAATCAATGACGATTTTATTTTTGAAATACGTGTTGGACTTTTTATTGTAATACAAGCATTGAAAGTTGATAAAATATTCTGAAATTCATTTGATTCTTGTGTTTTTTCGCTTAAATTGATGTTAAAATCACCCATTATAAAATAATTCGATTTTTCAGTTGTGAGAATATTTAAGAGTACATCAAGTTTATTAAAGAATACGTTATGCTTATAATTAGGTGCCCTGTAAATTACAACGCACACATATTTATCTTCTTTTGTTAACCACTCGATTGCTGCACATTAAAAATTATCGCATTCAGAAAGTTTATTAATGTCAGTTCGAACAATAAATGATAAGGAACTGTGGACGTAAATATGCGGTTTCGCGGCAAGAGTGACGTGGCCTGCAGAAGTACGAGGCAAGTAAATAATTTTTAACGCAATGCAATTTTAAGTTAGTATCAGTTTGCCAGTGTTCTGTAATACCTAAAATAATACATTCAGGGTGCTTTTTTAATATTTCTTCAATTTTAAGTGTATTGTTATAAATAGATCTTATATTAACATGAATTATTGATTGATAATTATTTACAGTTCTGCGACATTGATATGTTTTTAATTTGTTACTTATTAAGTGATGTTGTTCGGTTTCATATATTTTTGAAAAAACCTTGTTACTCTTGCGCCATGAGGCCAATGGTTAGGGTCTCGTAACATTTCTAAAAATTTAATCGGCGCAGTCACTTTAAAACTAGAGTATTCTCCCGGTGTTTTTGATTGCAGTTGTTCACACATTACATCTTCGATTCCTTCTTTAAGTAGAAATGCGGTGAGTTGTTCGTCTGTCGCATTTGGATTTAATTTGCAAACATGGAATGAGGCCCTCTTGAGGATTTCTAACCCGCTTCCTACTGCGCTTCCTAGTATTGGGCGTTTAGTAACACTTCTTAGTTTGTTAGCGACTTCCGTTCCTCCTGTAGTTATTTTATGCCTTCGGATCGAGTAATTTTCTGCGTTTTTATTATTTATTGTGATTTTGGGAGCATTGACTTCTTCGATATTCGGTGATAATTTAGTTTGTTTTTCCTCTTCTTTTTTGTTTGGATTGATTTGTCGCTCAATTATTTGATTATCCGCGTCATTGACAGACAGAGATCTCAATTTATAGCTGGAACCAGCTTTTGGTTTTGCTTGATAGGTGACGTTAACTTCTATGGATACACCTGGTTTCTTAGCCATGTTCGGGTTGTTTTGTTTTAATATCAACGATAATTTTTTCGGTAAGTAACTCAATATTTACTTTTGCAACTTATCTTTGTCTTCCTTTTCTTCAATTATCTTCTTTAACAGTTCTATTTCCCGTTTCATGGCTTTATTTTCCTCCACGAGTACATCGTAATTTCCAATATGGTCGGAGTTTGTTATTTGTAGGTTACAGCAAACAATGCGATTTTCATCGATTACATAATTACTCTCAATCACATTGTTGTAGAACGTATTTGTTTTCGTTAGTAAACCGCGAGCATTTTGATACTATACGTGTAGTAAGTCGGTAACCTGCTGGGAGCAAATTAGTTTTCCGCTGTGATGGATAAAACTCCACGCACATATTTTAATCGGATGTTAGTTTCGCCTGCGTCCTTTAGCTGCTGAAAATCCTTTCTGGTGTCGGGTTCTTGCTGAGATTGCAAAGGTGTACGGTCATTTCGAAATGTAATATTTTTAAATACATCAGTCTGCTTCAAACGTTTAGAATTACGTAGAATAGTGGTTGCTTCAGTAATGTTCTTAAACATAACTTTTATAGGTCTGCATTTATTATTTATTTTCGGTCCCAGTCGCGATAAATGTTTAGGCGGAGCAGGGTTATTAACAATTGTGTTAAGAATTTCGAATACTGTTGCATTATCATAAGTATCATCATTTTCGGGAACATTAAACATTACAATGTTACTAGCACGTTTCTGCCTTTCAATAATTTCATCCGACATGATATTAATATTAGCATAATTGTTGGTAGGAGATTGTATCCGACCGTTAATTTGAGAAATTTCATTTCGCAAGGATATATTTTCTTTTTCAAGATTCATCACTTTTAGATTAATTGTAGCAATATTTTTATTCAAATCCGTTTAAGTTCCTTAAATTCAATATTAATTAAGTTACTAAACTCAGATAATATATTTGGAGCTTCTTTATCTTTTAAGGAAATTCCCAATATACATGAAACACTACAGAACCATTTTTTTTATCATTATTGGTTTCAGATCTGAACAGTTTTAATTCAGCATCACTGAGACTAATACAATTGCCATAAAACCATTTTAAACAGTTTCCATTACACTTAATTGCTGTATTAACTGATTTAGGTGGAATACAGATATTGCATATTATACAGTTAAGAGACATAGTAATTATTGTAATCGATAATAGCAATACAGAGACAGAGGTCAGAGAGGAGTGGATTTTATCGGTGGTGTCGATAAATGTATGGAGTATTCCAAAAATTTACCTTCAGCGACTCCGCTCTCACACTAAATGAAACACAAATCACTATTTATAACAGAATGCTTGATTTAATCAACGCAGAACTCACTCAATTGAATTAGTCACTTGATAACAACACTAATCCGCGATATGAATAAGATTTATACGTACCTCGTGAAAGGCACAAATATAATATATAATATAAACTTTAAGAAAACTATTCGGAAGAATTTGTTACTGAAATATATTTCTTAGATGTAACAATTTACTTTAGTTTATTTATTTAATTTATACTTTTATCTCTACCTTTCTTAAACGATACTATCCATGTAAAAGTTATAGATCTATTTTATATTTCAATGTATAATAGTAAATTTGTTTCATTACGTCACGCCGTGTAGTTTTAATTTTCTTTTTAATTGCAATTTTAATATAGGTTCAGTGGAAGAGCAGTAGTAATTGGCTATCAACTTCCTGAACTTATAATAAAGTTTTCAAATAGAACTTTAAATTTTAGCTTTTACTGAGCATGCAGCTTCTTGGAATTATGTATTAACATGACGTGAAAATGAGTTTATTACATATATAAACGTTTTCTTATATATAGAAGACATTATTATTTTGGGACTATATAGCAAAATTTCAATCATATTTCACACCACATTACTTTAGGTAGTTTTCCATCAAGGCTATATAAAAAATTCATTTATATAATCATACATTAAATTATTTTTTAATAATTATTATTGGGAGCTGCTATATTTGTAAAACGACTTAATTCACCAATAAATTATTTTCATAATATAATATATTAAAGATGTCTTATAAGGCATTTTAATTTAAAATATGGCTTTTGCACAATTACTCATCAAGGTCCTTTAATACCTTATAATTTATTTTGAAAATTAAATTATTGTATACTGCGTTGTCTATAGTTTACGGTATTAAAATGTACGTTGAGCTGCAAAAGAGTAATAATATCTCCTTTATTACAAAACTTTAAAACATGTCTGGCAATACTATATTTAAGTATATTTGAAAGCTAAATTGACTCATATTTTAAACCCTATATTTATTATATATACTAATTGTAGAATTGTAAAATTTACAGTGTTTTAACCACAAATAATTATTGTAAAAATGTTAAATAACTTTCAGATATAGTTATATAAATATAAACAACACAACACAACACGACTTGAGTTTCGACGTTTCATCGTTATTATAAACTTTTTAAAATGTACTATTGTTCGTGTTAGTTAAACTAAATTTTATTTTATGATAAGTGATTAAAAAATCTAAAATTAAATATAAATGATTTTGAGTTACTCTGAACCATAAAATATTTGTTTTAAATAGTTTTATCGAAATAAGAAATACTATTGCTTACTTTTTTATTTTTCATGGAAGCAAAAATTATGTTGTTTCATTTTTAATTATTGGATCGATGAGGCTGTTACTTGTTAAAACTAAAATTGTTTTTATTGTTCTAAAACAATTGTTTCTTCGCACAGTATTGCAGAATAATTTAAAAAATGAAGCCAAATACCTTATCAGTGTTTTTCTAAGTCATTTTTATTATAAATAAGTTATTTATCACATACTTTTTTATTAAACATATTTCTCAGTATTATTATATTTGACGAACTAACTTACTGCAACTGGAACTATTTTTTAAATTTATGTTATACAGTAGACGCCGCTTATTAGAATCACGGATAATGTTATCAATCGGATATTGTTATCACTTTTGCGAAGAACGGGCCGAACGTGTAATACTACATACAAAAATTTTCGTTTATAGTAATCATGATTTCGGTTTATGTTATCATTTTTACTTTCCCTATATATGAACACGAAGTATATATAGGGGAAGTATTGTGATCGTGGTTTTTTTTGCGGAAATATAAGTTTTGAGGTCCCGTGAGTCCATTAAACTAATTTCTGGAGAAAAAAAAAATTGTGTCTATGTGTGTGTCTGTCTGTCTGTCCGTGGGTGCTATCTCAAAAACGACTGATCCGATTGAGATGAAACTTTAAACTTAAGGTTTTATCGTTAAAAACTGGAACTGAAAAGCTTTTGGTAAACATTCACAAACCGGAAGTGGGTGTTTACTCGAGGCGTTTTTTGTTTTTTTCCGATTTTTTTTTAATATGAAAAATATTACAAAACTTTTCGAACAAAAGTTAAAGAGAATGAGAAACTGAACAAATTTTGTTAAAATATATTTTTCATAAAATTCTTCGAGAAAAAAAAAAAAAAAATTGAAATTTATGACATTTTTTGCCAATTGCTAATAAACTATTGAAGCAACATGAAAGTTATATAACAAATAATTGTAGAGAATTCAAAATGTTACGTTATTATAGTTTGTTACGTTATATATTTTTATTTAAAATAAAGTTTTGTTTTTCGGTTATTATTATCAATCGGTTATTGTTATCAAAAACCCCGAGTCCCGTTGTGATCACATTAAGCGGCGTGCGCTGTATATGTTCTTCTTTCTGTGTAAAATTAAGTATAAAGAATATATCAAAATAGCAACTGCTGAAACAATTATAGCGCTTATTGATTTAGTTCAAAATAATTCTTAACTTTTTGTATGCTAATCGGGGCTTCCGATGTAAACAAGCTCTAGGCGGACAATAAACATCGATCCCTGTGCATATTCTCTTAATTAAAGTTGCTAAACATTGGTTGGGTCTTAAGTTCACTATATAATTCGTTTTTTATATACACGTTTATTTTTTTACTTTTTAAGTCTTTAGGAATTTTCTATAACATATATAATTTGCATAAATAATCTTCTAAAATGATATTATGAATTAATGATAAGTATTGTTGCTATTTACACTTTAGCTTTGGAAATCAAAACAATTGAATAAAATATTACCATAAAGCTAATATTGTCTAAATGTTGCATATGTGTTCACTGATGGATTTGATGACAAAATTCATTTCTATGGCTATTGCTCGGAAAACATTCTATCAGCATTTGACACAAAACTTTCCGAAAAATATACATCGTCACCTTTATGGAAAATAAACTTCATGTTAAAAAGTACATTAAATTTTAACATTGAAAATTATCAAAATTGCAGGCTTTTTTAAACGGAAAAGAGAATTCAGAGAAACAAATTAAAAATATTGATTGCAAAAGATATAAATAAATTCATTACACAATCTCCGGATTTTATATATCTCGGAATATAGATAACAAATGTAATTGCTTTTGCCTAATTTAAAGGCATTAAAGTTTTTATTTTATTAGATTGCATTAATTATAAGATCATAAGAATAATGGGAACTTGTCGTAATAATGAAATGCACTCAATGAATGAATGAATGAATGACATTCAAGATCTTAATTCAGCTCCTTTAATAAACATACCTAACACTTATAAAAACATGTACATATATAAGACTTACTATTACAGGTACTTTATATAAAATATGCAAAAAATATATTGCACTACGCCCAACTTATGTAATAACACCTTCAGTTTTCTTAAACTACCAACATAGATATTACACTGTTCAAACAATTATAATTAATAAATTTGTCAATGGGTAGACAAATCTGTACACCGGACATAACTTTCGTAGATCTTCTGGCACCTTATTGATGGATGCAAGAGGAGATATTACTACAGTTCTCAAACGACACAAAGGCTGGAAGAGTACCTCCGTAGCTTAAGGTTACGTGACAAATACAATGAACACGGCCAAGAAAATACTTCAGTCGCTAAAAATAAATTTTAGAATCGCGCAAAATATATAATACATACTAGCACTTTTAATGAAGCGAGTAGTGATTAAGAAAATATCCGTAATTGTAGTAACTTCACTACAACTTTTCCCAAAAAGTAAAATTCGAATAGCTCTGGATCTCGATCTGGATTCATAGAATGTGAACATTAATTATTGTCCTTTGTCAACAACAGCTACGGATCAGTTTCGATTTATTTTGGATCTCATCAGCGAAGCGCAATTGAAGACAAGGGAACGGATTTTACTTCGGAGAATTTAACTCTCCGTGTAAAACTGTTCATCCAAACGGGCTTGGACAATACCTTAATGGTAATATCTTGCCTAAATGTTTTTATTAAAGTTACATTCATACATTCATACATCTATTTTTATATCAGATATACAATTCACTGTTATATAATAATTATAATAACTACATGAAAATATTAAAGAATAAATATATATTATCAAATTAAAATTTATATATTAGTGTCAGAAAAGTCTGCAATTATTTTATTAATGTAAAAACCTATATTTTACACCATTTAAAATTATTTGTTTAATATTATGGTTCCATTCAGGCTTTGATTTCCAATTCAAATATAAATATAAAATAAGATACGAAATATTTTTATTTAGAAAAAATATATTTTTAAGTTTAATAAGTATTCACATCGATAGCCATGGAACAGAAGAACAACTATATCAGAATTTATTTTATTTTATTTTATACATTACATGTATTATAATTTATTTCCTTCTGTGAATAAAGATGTTTTAGAAGTAAGTATTCACGTATGATAGTTACAAAGGATATAAACACTTGTTAATAAAAAATGTCCTTCCTGGACTCGTTACAAGAATAAAGGATTAGTTCCAGCTTTCAAAATGTAAAATTTGTACTGTTAACACCCTACAAGTATGCCCCATATTGTGGTTTTATCTCGTTTTTATAGAGTGGGATTTTATTCAAATATGCCGCTTTGGCCTCATCAACACAACCGTACAGATACATGCACACACATATAGACACGATTTTTTTATAAAAATTGTTAAAGTGGTATTTAGGAACTTCAAACGGATATTTATGTTAAAGAAAATTCAAAGCATTT
Organism: Ontholestes murinus; assembly: GCA_963969525.1. NCBI lineage: Eukaryota > Metazoa > Arthropoda > Insecta > Coleoptera > Staphylinidae > Ontholestes > Ontholestes murinus. The sequence continues at coordinate 30,851,381 of OZ018393.1, read as the reverse complement.
ATTTGCATATCATAATGATTTGCCGTACTGAATACTGTAAGAGTAAAAACCACATTTTCTTTATCGTGTTAAAATCAGAATGCGGAGTCAATTAAAAATATGTTAAAATATTATTAACTGTATGCATTAATACATAATATTTTGTTTTAAATTACTTATTTATATATTTACTTATTTTAGTTTTATAAAGCACATATACCTATTTATACTGATAATCAATGTTGAAAACAAAACAGCTGTGTTAATAATATTAATAAATATTACATAAGACAGTTCAATGTATAGTTATGAATGACATAAATGATTTCTAGACATATGTATCTGAGAATTTTCTTAATTTACATTTATATTTTCTAATGTTGTATAATGGGAATAACCGTCAACTTATGCTTCATTTTTTATGAATGATAAAAATGAGATTTATAACCCTAAAATAGGGTCTCAGTAAGAAAATTTCAATTCCATGCAAGTCGAAATCGGAATCCATAGAACATCCAAAAAAACAGATTTACACAACATGTAATACGAATTTAAACAAAATATATCTTTTATATGAAAGCACTTAACTTAAAATTATTGCATTTAAACTTAAGAAGCGTAATAAACAAAATAAATAAGTTGGAAACGCATGTAGATAAATAAAAAAAAATTATTTGTGTCCCGGACAAACGAAAATAAGAAAAATCTTATTGAAATTCGTGTATTCATTTGCATAAGTAATTATTCGAGAAAAATACATCAACATGGAGGAGCTATAAAACTCGCACATGTAATAATGTAAATTTAAATATTTCTAAATAGAAAAAACACGAAAATATATTCGTAAAATCTACAACAAATGAGTCTTATTAAGACTACAAGAACAAATCACTTTTGAAACAACTACTTCTCTAGCTAATAACACGCAAATTACTTTTGTATTATTCAATGTCTGTCGAAGTATTAGCTAGAGAAGTAGTTGTTTCAATAGTGATTTGTTCTTGTAGTCTTAATAAGACTCATTTGTTGTAGATTTTACCAATATATTTTCGTGTTTTTTCTATTTATTAGTGAATTATCTACAACGTAAAGGACTTATATATTTTATTATTAAATATTTCTGTTCACCTACCACAACTTCTCATAATAACTGGAATAATGAGTAATGTATAATAACGGAACACAGTTTAAAATCACTAGGCAAGTAACAGACTAAAATATATCAAAGTAACATATTTATAAAAGACCAACTGGGAAATTATAAAAACAAATGCCATGAATAGTGTATTGACTATATGTTTAAATAAATTCTTATATTGTTTTAATATAGTTTGTCCAAAATGAAGAACAAACGTCAATAGAAAACAAGCAAGGAAAAAAATGGAACAATGACAAAATAATTTAATCTTCAGAAAAATTGAAACAAACATATAATATGATTGAAATTAGGTCAAAGGAATTCAGTGGAATTTATAAAAACGCAAAAAGTCGCATAAACTTTTAGTTCAAAATATATAGAAGCATTTTCATGAAAATGAAATACTTTTGAATGGCATGTCCGTTAAATAAATATTATTATTATTATTATTATTACAAGTGTTAAAAAAATATGGTCACACGTAAATGAAGAACTTGGAAGACGAAAATATATCAACCTAATACTATTATACAAACTGTAGAGAATAAAAAAGGACAAATAAATCGGGTTACTATTTAGCCATTACTTTGCTACAATAACAGTCACAAAAATTAACAGCCATTTCCGAAAAAATTTATCAACTTTATCAGGAACAGTCAGGAACTTTATCAAATGATAAATAAAACTTACTTTGTTAATATCACATACAAAATTTATTTATTTAATTTCAATTAAGAATGTCTCCGGCGTTACATAATTCCAAATTATGTACAACCTAAAACGAAAACCAACACCATCAGTGCAAAAAAAAGCAGTTACCACAACAAGAAAGACCTGGCTGACAGAAGACGCAAAATTCTGGTTCCCTAGAAAAGATACTCTCAAAACATACATTAAAGTAGTGCACACCGAAATTACCTTTCATCTACATCTAATCGAGTTTGACCTTTTGGACGATCAAGTTAGAGAACGTGTAAGTGCTATCGGAAGAAGAAGCTTCCTGAGCTCATGTAGCAATCGAAATCAAGAGTTCCGGAGCAGCCAGACGATGCACTAATGTTCTATCCCAGAGTGGTAAATTTAACAGACACTTTTTTCATACGTCCCGAACATAACTTATTAGAAAACGGCCTAAATTTTTCACTCGACATAACTCCAAAAGATTTTATAGACATTTTAATAGTAGAGTCATCATATGCACTTAAAAGTATACAAAATTCTAATTATTCTTCTCCTAGTAAACGTCCTACTAGTAAAAGCATAAAATCAATTCAAACTAAAATAACCAACAATAACGTAATTATCACTAGAGCAAATAAGGGCTACACAATAGTAATCTCGAATGAACACACATACGATACCAAAATTAACGAATTTATAACCATCAATGAAATAATTGATTTAAAAACAGACCCCACTAACGAAATCCATTCTCAATTAAAGACTTTAATTAAAAACACCTCCAGTATTTCTCAGGTTTTGAACATTTAAAACTCCTTCCTTGCTTCCTCAACCCTCCACGATTATATGGTCTCATTAAAATCCCCAAAGAAAATTCACTTGTTAGACCCGTAGTTTCTCCAATACATCAAATGTCAATCAAACACAACTATCTATTTAAATCATTAACCAGTTTTTCCGACCCAAACTCCATTAAAAATTCAATTTCACTAACCAAAAAACTAAAAGGTTACCTTTTTTCTACCTAACAAATTCAAATTGGTCTCGTTCGACGTATCTAATATGTTTTCAAAAATCCTACTATTCGAATGTCTAATTCTAATTAGTAACATATTTGAACAATATAATATCAACCTTGTAGTTAAATCAAATCAAAAATAAACAAAATTATTTTCATGCAAAAATTAGCCCATTGCTAGCCGAAATATTTATGGAGAATTTCATAAAAAACTATTTCACCTTTAGGGGAAAAAATATTAGATTCTGGTTTAGATACGTCGACGACATAGTAGCCTGTTTTGAAAGTACCGACCGACAAATACAAATATTCCTTAACTACATTAATTCCCTCCATTCAAATATTAAATAGAGAAATAGAGTCCAAAAATACCCTTAATTTCCTAGACCTTTCAATAACCAAACAAAATAATAAATTAGAATTTAATATATACAAAAAAAACACCTTCACAGACTTCCATTTTCCATCAAATTCCTTGCACCCTCTAACTTATAAAGAAGCAGCTTTTAATTTAATGATTCATCGTGCATTGTCCTTGCCCTTATTTACTTCTTCCTTTAACCAAGAAATAAATGTAATATATAAACGCTTAGTCATTAATAATGGTAACCCTAGGAATATAGTAGATAAGATTATAAATAAAGAACAGAAAACCCAATTAAAATTATTGTTATAATACATCTACTAGAGAGAAGAAACAGATTATTACCTTAGCGTTTTTTTGGAAAACCAACTTACTGAATTAAGAAAATTTTAGAGAAACATGGTATACAAGTAATATTCAAAACAAAAATCAATTATCTTTAACGCAAAACAAAAATCCAATAAAATGAAAAGTTCTGGTGTTTATAGACTTAAATCTAAATCATCTTCCAGACTGACGAAGATAAACATCCTATCTTCGTCAGTCTGGAAGAAATTTTGATATTCGTTTAAAAGAAAACTTGAGCTCCTCTTACAATAAAAAATCCAACTCCGCCTTTGCTAATCATCTCATTGAAAGTAATCACGTTCCAGATAATAATCCTTTAGAAATTTTACACTACGCCAAAAAAGTCCAAAATTAGACCTACGTGAATCCCTGGAAATTTATAAAGCTAAGCGTAATCCGGAAAATCCCCTAATCAACGACCTCACTGATCTAATAAAGCAATCCATCTTTAAAGCAATGATGTATAAATACCGCTTAAGTAATTTTGTAATCTACTGGTTTGATAATGTCCTTGTAAGGTTGAAACTATAGTTACGAAATAAATTCTTTGTGTCATATTAACAAAGTAAATTTTATTTATCATTTGATAAAGTTCCTGATTCAAGATGTATCACAAATTTATGGCTTCAAGCATCCAACATTTTATGTACAGTTACAAAGAACAATTCAAACAACAACATGCTTCATCGCCCAATAACGTCTGGAGAACTGCAAACAATAATTAGCAAATTAAATAATAAAACACGTGCAGGAAGTGAACATAAACGCCAGTAATAAAAGCGGTGAGCTATCTCATTCTAGAGCCACTAACATCTTGTAAATCAGGCATTTGAAAGTGATGAATTTCCTAGTACGTTAAAAATCGCGCATATACAAAAAAGGACCTGTAATCAAAATTGCGAACTACCGGCCAATGTCAGTGATAAATGATAAATTCATTTTCAAAAATATTTGCAAGTGCTATCAGTGAACAATTATGGAATTTTATCAACAAATTTAAATTATTTTCTCTAAATCAGCACGGATGCAGAGAAGGGAAATCATCAGAAAGTCCAATGGTAGTATTGATTAACAAAGTATATTCTCAAGTAGCTGCCGGTACCAACGTGACTCCTCTATTTCTCCCAAGAATTTGATATCATAGATGCGAAATTCGTATGGAAAAAGCTATCCACCCTTGGAATAAGAGGAAACGTATTAAAATTGGTTACTTCGTTTTAACTGACAAATGTATGTAGAGACTAACGTACAGCAACGTTGGTTCGGGACCGCAGTTGGATTGGTGACCGGTACCACTCACCATTGGGATACAATTAATGGTGCTTTAGAGTGACGGGGACGAGCCTTTAAAGTAACAAGCTCATTTACACACATAAATGCACATATCACACGGCGGAAGGACTACGTGGTCGATAGCCAAACACCACTACTACTATTACTATGTAGATATTGGGCGAAAAAAGTAAAAAACATACATTATTGCCGAAGGCGTGGCCCAGGGACAACCTTGGGGTCTTTGATTATTTTGCTGTTCATTAATGATTTACACCAATTTATCAGTGAAGATCACATGATCAATTTTGCTGATGACACGTCACTAGTAGTTTCAACGCTAACACCAGGGGATCTTAGGGATATACTAAATACCATTCATTTAGAGGTTGCAAATTGGTGTACAAAAACAAATTAATATTTATTACGAAAAAAAAAGAGTTATTATCCAATTTTATAATAAAAATCCTACAGAACAATAAATAATGAATTATGACGGTACAATATGGGTTTGAGTGGAAGAACGTATTTTAATATGAACTCTACCCATGCTTCTTTCGCCCAAATTTTTATGTATGTTTTTTGTAATTTATTTGTTTTGAAATGTATTCTTTAAGAAAGATGTACAAAGAATTAATAAACATAAACATAAACATATGCTAAATTCCTAGACCGTTTCATCGATGCAATATTATCGTGGAGTAAGTAGATTGATCATGAGTCCTCAAAATTAAGTCCATATCAAAATTAAAATTTAAACATTCAAAATAATCTTTGATAAATGTTGTTAATGCACTCATTAAATTAAAAAATTATTCGCTAGCGTATCCACATTTATCATATAATAAAATGTCTGGGGGCAAGGCGACCAATGTTCAAAGAATTTTCATTTCACATAAACAAATAATTCGTCTTATTTTTAATTTGAACAAAAGAGATTCTTGTCGGGAATTTTTTAAATCAAATAATATATTAACTGTAATTGGAATATTTTATTATAAATGCGCAACATATGTTGTCAAAAATTTAAATTCGTTCACCACAAATTGTGATATCCATAACCACGATATTCGGGATAAATATGACCTCAAAAATGCGAGCTCTACAAATCACGCAAATTTTCTAGTATGTTGGTATATAATTTGATCCTGCTACATTTAAAATGCCCAAAAATAAGGCAATATTTAATAGAAACCTAAAATTGTTTTTAATAAATAAATGTTCTTACACGTTTAAGGAGTTTAAAGAGGATCACAAGTCCTATTAGGTTTAATGTACTTTTAATGAGTAAATATTTTGAGTTTTAATTTTAATTATACGTTCATAATATTTTTCATAGGTTTTTATACATTTTAACATATTAAATTATTTGACGTTTCACATCTTCACATTTTGAATAAAGATTACTTACTTACTTAAAACGTACTTCAATGGCTAAAAGCCTCCCACACTATAACATGGTAAGGCCAATATATGGTTATATAGAGAAACCTTTAAATTATGTGTCTCTTTAAGCTCTTTAAGCTCATAAACAAAATAAAGGGTTGTCTCTAAAGAAGACTTGATTCCACTCATTCCACTCTATACTTCAATGTTTAATTAACGAAATATTATTTCTCTTGTAATTTAATATATAGTCCCAATAACTTTGTTTGTCAAATAAGGGAATTAAGATTAAGATCATTCTCAACAAAACAAGTGTTATTTCCACCTAATAGTAATATCTGTTTCCATCAAGAATGTAGCGCAACAAGTATTAACTTTATATATATATATATATATTAATAATTGCTTAGATTTCAACAAAGTTTTACTAAAGTAGCCGAGCTTCAGACCTGCGATAATTTGCAGCTCTGAAATGGCAGTTAACATAGGATGATAATAATAATAATTTGTATTGATTCATATCGACTATTACAATGTCATAGTGTAAGAAAATAAATAGTAAATACATATATAGAATATATTGGCCGATGAACTCAATTACAATCAAGTTAAATAGTACATATATACATATATCGTATAGGATAAATAGATTAAAATATATTTTGTTACTATACTATACCTGAAAGTATTCTTTCATAGAGTAATATGGATTTTTCATAAACTACTCTTTTATTTTTATTTCCATTTTCAATTTGTTTCTACTTGTAAGATTTTTAGTGAAATTGGTAATTTAATATTTTTATACCCATATTAGTACCATAGTAGATTTATGCATCGGTAGACTCAAATCAGAGGCATTTCGGGTATGTTTTTTTACTTCTGCTATAATTTGTATTGGACCTAAATAGATCTGCTAATAACACCACTAGAGAATGGATGATTGCTAATAAATTAACACTAAATAATAACAAATCAGTCAATGTCACATTTCGGCTGAGAATATCTACCCCCTTCCAGGCAAATGCTTCTAAGTTTTTAGGGGTGCATATCGACTCTAAATTGACTTGGCAAAATCATGGTGATGCCCTAGCGTCAGTGATTTGCAAAAACATATATTTATTAAGAAGACTTAGCGGTTCATTGCCTTTAATAGCTCTAAAAACAGCTTATTTTGGTTTGTGCCACTCACACCTATCATATTGTATTCTTACATGGGGACATTCAGATATGGCAGTGAGAATATTCAAAATACAAAGAAGAGCTATTCGGGCAATATGTAATTTACCTTATAGAGACGACTGCAAATCAAGTTTTATTTCTCTTAAAATTCTTACTCTGCCATGCATTTTTGCCTTAGAATGCATGTTATATGTAAAAAATAATATAATCAATTATCTAACTCATGATCAAATTCACAGTCATAATACAAGGCAAGCCCACAAAATTTACCCTCGCTGTCTACGACTGTCAAAAACCCAAAATGGTATAAACTATTATGGGCCTAATTTGTACAACAAACTTCCATATAGTATTCAAAGTTTATCTTACCAAAAATTTAAAAAGGTTTTAAAACACTTTTTAATTTCCAAAGCTTATTATAGCATTCAAGAAATATTATCGAGTGATTTTGGTGAATTAGATAACAATTTATCTTAATTTATTTTTTATGTGAGTTGTATTGTAGTGTGTGATTTTATTTTTTTAGACCATATATTTTAGATTACCATAGTCATCATGCATTTATATTTTATTAGTTTTATATTTTACATTTAGATTTTAACGTGTCTTGTACTGTCACTCTAATATTTATAATCGTATTTTATTGTATTATTTTTATTTTAAATTTTGACTGCTGTTTTTGACTTATTCTTTTAATTTTTATAATTATTTTATTCTATTTTAACATTTCATTTTTAACGTGTTTTGTATTGTCCTAATAGTTTTTACCTGCACTTTATTTATTTACTTATTTTAGTTCTTTTAATATATTTTTATTAATTACCTTAATCGTGTTCGCATCCCACAACTTCTCATCAACATCACTGTACTATTATTTTTATTATTATTGTAGTTTAGTATATTCAATTGTATTTGACATGTGTAAACTGTATGTACTAGCACGAAATACATATTATTATTATTATTATTATTATTATTATTATATTCATGCCTAATATCGAACATATGATACAAATATAATAAAAATATAGTCATATTTTTTATGTTTACAGTGCTCCCCCCAAGGTATATTTTGAATAAATCTAATGATTTCCTTTTGTTCAATAATGAGCCTTTCGAGTGAACTGAATTACCCCAAATAGTTACACCATATTCAAGGAGGCTTTTAATGAAAGCATTATAAAATATTAGTAATACACTTTGATCCACATAATTTTTTAAGTTAATGAGTGCATAATATGCGCTATTAAATTCATTTACAATAAGTTTTATGTTTACTTCCCAATAAATAAATATATACTCCTAATTATGTTGTGCTATTTACTACAGGAATTTATTTATTTGAGCCTTTAACAAATATGCTGACCTTATTTGACACTTTATTGTGTATGGAAAAAAGAATATGGTTGTTGTACTATTTAAGTACAAATTATTTTTTAAACACAATTTTTCTATTTTTTTTGTCATTCTGTTGCAACAATTTGTTGTATGTTTTAGGTTTCTGATTGCGTTTCTACTGTAGTGTCGTCCGCATATTGACAAAACATTGTGTTTGATATTATATTACAGCTCTTAAAAATATCATTTCTGTAAATTATAAATAATAAAGGTGATAAAATGCCTCCCTGTTGTAGTCCAATATCAATTACCTTCCTATCAGTGGTGTATGATACATTGTTTTTCTTATGGTTATCTCTAGTTATTTCTACGTACTGAATACGATTTTGTAGACAGCTTTAAAACAAAGTTAATAGTGGGTATTGTATACAGTAGCTCCCCAATGTCTTTATTAGTAATTGATTGTTTACTGTGTCAAATGCTTTGCTAAAGTCATGAAAAATACTAGCTACTTTTTTGCTTTGATCGAGACTATAAATTTCATAATTTCACGCAAAGCTGTATTAGTACTTCGACCTTCCCTGAAGCCGTGATGGGTTTTTGATATTAGCTGATTGCTTTCAAAGTATTCTGTTTATTTCATTTTCATGGCTTTATTTATGGCTTTTGCAAATATAGACACAATCGAAATGCTTCGATAATTTTCTGTTGGTCAATTTTCTTAATTATCGGGCCACTTTTAACGCTTCTGGATATTTTCCCGTTTTAATTGAACAATTAATAATATCTGTTACTGGATAAGTTAGCAGTTTCGATGCATAATGACCACATCTCCTGGGATTTTAACGGGTGCTATAGATTTCTTTTTAGATAATTATTTTAATATATCGTTTGTCTCTTTATGCGTGATTCATAAAGACTTATCTTGGGTCGTTTATTTGCTCATTTAAACTCATTATATTCTACCGTATTTTTCATTTATAGCTCCTTTATAGAGGTAATAAAATGTTTATTGAAAACATTTGATATCATTTTAGGGTCTGGGATAATAGTGTTATCTACATTTAACTTATTTATTTTAGCTTTTGGTTAACTATAACTTACACTTGATTTAACTACCTTCAATGCCGCTTTTGTAATATTTTGTGAAGTAGTAATGATATTTCCAATAAACTGCTTTCTCGCATCTTTCAATTTGTTGTTGTATATTATTTTAGGTCATTATATATAGATTTTACATTTTGGATTGTGATCGTTTGATAGTTTAAGTAACAGTGCAATTTGTTTAACTCCTTTGACATTTCTCTGATATCTGGTGTAATCCATTATGTACTTTTTTCATTTAATTTATATCATGCAATAACCCTAGGAAAAGCTAAGTCAAAGTAATTCTTAAAAACGCTTATAAAGTTAATATATTTTGTATCCACATTGTCCGCCATAATAATATTTTGCCACTTTTCGATCGCCAAATATTTGTAAAATAGTTTAAGATTAACTAAGGTATATGACCGTTTCTTAAGAATTGTTTTTGTTTCCGTTTGCATACCTACTTCTACCGTGTGTTCGACAATGTTTGATAGGCGTTTGAATTTCCCACTCATTACAAAAACTTTTAGGTTGGTACTTACCAGTGGCAATACTTGAGGGAATTTAGAAAAAAAAAACATTATTATTTTAGTTTTGTTTAACATAATTTGCCCATTTTGATCCAAACATAAATATACCCGGCGTTTTATGTTGTTGAAGACATTTATCAAAATTTCAAGTAATACATTGTGCACTGCTTCTATGATTGCATCGCGTAGTTCTTGTATAGTGCGGAGTCGTTTAGCATATATTTTAATTTTTAAATATCCGAATGAAAATAAGTAAGTAAGTTTATTGGTGCTAACGCAAGAGCTTACACAGGTCAATGGTATATATTATTACGCCGCATAGTCAATCTAACACATAATTATTTTATAGACATATAGACACACAAACACTAATGAAAATAAAAGTTCACTAAATAAGTCTAAATAACATATGAAGCATGTCTTGTATATTAAAATTGTACATATTGTTAGCATAACATCTTAAAAATAGGTCACAGTTTAAAAGTATACATAGTACCAGCACAACTGACAGAAAATCTGTTAGTTATAGCTATCTGCTACTAAGTAATACCATTCACTTCAATATCCGCAAGAAAACTGTTTATGTCATAGTATGATTTCTTAGCCAGAAAACCTAACTTGACCTTTTTTTAAATGTTTAAGTGGGAGAATTTGGATATTACCCGGAAGCTTATTAAATAGTTGTATTCCATAATATCTTGATGCGGTTTTTGAGTTTTTAAGTCTATGTTGATTTTTCAAAATATTCGTTTTGCTTCTGGTATCATAAAGGTGTATATTTTCATGAGTATTATATAAATGTATGTTCTGTTTTATGTATATTATACTTTTTATTATATATTCACTAGGGAATGTAAGATTCCCAAACTTAGAAAACATACAATTGCAGTTTTCAGTGTAACCCAAACCCGCTACAGTGCGTATGACTCGTCTTTGCAGAGCAAATATACGGCTTGAGGCCGAACTGTGGCCCCAAGCTAAGATGGCATAAGTCATTAACGAATGGACTGCATAGTACTCTGTAAGTAGCACTTCCAGGGGTACACGTTTTGATAATTGTCCCAATAAAAAGACAATAGATAATTTTCTTGCGACTGCATCAACGTGGTTATTCCATTTCAGAGTTGGATCTAGATGTATCCCTAGGAATTTAACATATTCCGGATTGCTTATATTGCCTATATTTTTTAGACTAAAATATATTATATGCGTTTTTGATTCATTCATGTTTAAGTGATTTAACTTAAACCATTGCTGGACTTGTGACCGAATCTCATCAGACTTTACATTTAGATTTTGATATTGGATTAATAAGGCTTTTACTTGGTGAAATTCCATTATATAGGTGATAAATAAAACACTTGGGTTTTGAGAATTTACACAAGTTAATATCGATGCACTGCGACAATTGTTTCGCCACACAGTGGCTTCATCAGGCAGATGATAAATGGATTTAATGAACTACAATTACTACTTCAATACTAAACTGTGTAGGAGGGGATGGAGTGTGTACAATTGTGAATATTTAACTAAAATAACGTATTACAAATTTAAAAGTGGGGAATTATTGACATCTATTTTATCATTTAGTATCCGACCGCGTTTAATTTATAATTATTCGAGATAGTTTAGTTTCTTACTTTTATAACAGGTATGCAAAATATTAAAATTTTTATTAAAATTATGATTATTATCAATTAAGTGGTTGGCGTATGTAGACGTTGTTTTCTTATTGGAAAAACTTTTCTCGTGTTTGGAAACTCGTTCTTCAAAGCTACGGCCTGTTTGTCCAACATATACCATGCGGCAATCACCACATTCTAGCAAGTAGACTCATGATTTCTTATTTTTATCAATTTTGTCTTTGGAATTGTTAATGTATTTATGTAATGTATTATTAGTATTAAAAGCAACCGAAATATTATGTGAATTTGATTCGTTTTTTATTGTAACGGAAGAGGTGCCAATGTAAGTTAGTGATAAATAATTTGTTTCTAATTTATTATTATTTGAAGGAACGATTAAATTTGTTATTTTTGTTTTTTATTTAAAATGTTCATTATTAAGTTTTTAGGCAAGCCATTATTGTGAGCAATGTTTAAAATTCTGTTTAGTTGGATATCAAAATTTGCTTGTGATAAAGGGATGCTGAGATATTTTGACACTCTTATCCAAATCGTTTATATAAACCAAGAAAAGTAACGGTCCTAGGATGGATCCCAGTGGGACAGCAACTTTTACATTGCTTGGATCTGACTTGTTGTTTATATCAACTATTTGTTCCCTATCAGATAGATATGATGACATGAGTTTTATCCTCTTATCGGTAAATTTGTGTAATTCTAATAGTAATATATCGTGTGAGTAGCAGTCAAATGCCTCACTGAGATCGCAGAAGATTGAGCAGTGATATTTTTCATCCTCATAAGAGTCAATGATGGAGCCAATTAGATTTTTTATTGCCGAGGTTGTTGATTTTCCCTGTCTGAAACCGTATTGCGAATTCGTAAAAATATTGTAAATTTTAAAGTATGCTAATATTTGACATTTAATTACTGCTTCAAAAAATTTTGCAAATACAGGTACCAGTGAGATTGGTCTGTCATTCATTTGTTCGGACTTATCTCCCGACTTATTGACAGGTACAACCCGAGACAACTTTAAACATTTAGGAAAGTATTCGTTTTCGATACAGATATTAATAAGTTTTGTTAATGAAACAACAATGAGGTCTTTTATAGTGTTGATTAGTTTTGTTGTTAAGTTGTACACGTCTTTGCTGTTTTTTTAAAATTTAATATTGCATTTCGGACATTTATGTAACTGACCTCACATATATTAAATTGTGGAGCAACACTGGTAATGTTTTCATTGAAATAATTATTCTTTAGCGACGGTGGATTTAATTTTGCTAACAATAATTCCGGTATTTTACAGAAATAATTATTAAACTCGTTTGCACTAATGTCCATAACCCCTCTTGTACAGATATCTTTATTTAAATAATATCCAACAATCTCGTTGTTTGTTTTCAGAATTACTTATATAATTGCAATTTGCTATAAGCTTTGCCTGGTTTATGGCAAATTTATAATTGTCAAATGCTGTTTTGTATGCAGATCCTATATCATCAGTTGGATACTAATTTTATATCATATAATAGTTGAACTTTATTTCGCATTTGCCTCAATTCATAGGTATACCATTTAATATTTTTTTTAACATTGCGTATGTGATTTTTCTGGAAAGCATGTTTCATAACAATTTACAATTTGTGTAATGAACATGTGAAATAATGTATCACAGTCACTTTTTTGTTTATAAAATTCTAGTCCATGTGTTTTATATAATTGTGGAATTCATTCATGATTCCGTGTTGAGTTATAGGTCGCGATTTTATAAAACTCGTTTTGGTTGTATTTTATTTTTATAATTAACAAATATTGCTCGATGATCAGAGAAAAGAGTATCACATATGCTTGCCTTGAATAGGTCCGTGTGATTCACAAATACGTTGTCAATGCGTGATCCTCCACCATTATTGTATATTGTTATGTCCGTAATAATACTTGTTAATCCGAACTGTGTCACTACGTTGTCACGCTCTTTAAATTCTTTAGTATTATTACAGGATTCCATACAGTTAATATTAAAATCGCCTGTAAGAATTAAATTTTCCGCGTTAATATAATCCAAGGCATTTGTCAACTGGCTAATGAAGACATTGAAATTCCCCCAGGGTCTGTACACATTTATAAGGGTATATTTTGTTTTATTTAAGTGTATGATTACTGCGCATATTTCAATGTCTCCATCCAATCCAATCCATCGGTATCATGTCTTGTGAACGAGGAGGCCAAAGTCTTTACTAATTAACCTATCTCAGAAGAACTACTGTAGGTGATTCAATGTTGCATTTGCAGCATGAGCAGTCGCTCCGTCATGTTGATATATTCCTGCTGCCACTCATTATCAAGAAGTTGTCCAATAAAAGGGTTTAAGAGTAAATCTTGATGAGTAGTTGAGTTAATATGGTCATAAAAAATAGGGCCATAGATTCTCCTTTGGGACATTTCTACCCATACGCCAACCTTCTGAGGATGTAATTGAACCCCAACAAAAATATGTGGGTAATTTGTTTAATGTTTTGATCTGTTCTTGCAGAAATTTGATATTTTCACTCATATTGTAAATGATACTATCTTTACTTAAAAGTAAATGCTTTAAGTATTTAATTTCTGTTGCCTGCACACACTTGCCTTTTTAGATTACGGTGATTTCACTGTTAAACGATGAGTTTAAATGATGTACAGCATTTTATTGTATTCTTGTTCACTTTTATTACGTTCTTCATGTACTTGATGCATCCGGTATGCATTTTCTGTCCACAGTTCGAACATTTAGGCACAGAACCGCACTGCTTGCACTTATTATTAGGAGCCTTCATTTGAACGTTTACACTCTCTGTCGCCATTTTTAATTGCTGACAATATTATTATTCTTGCAAGATAAATTTAGTGTGATATTAATGCGATTACTTATTTTGACAGTTTATTCACAAACACTATCATACTAATTATTTTACACATATTTATAAGACTCATGATTTGCCATAGTCATCTTAGCATCAGTTTAATTAGTTGTATCATAAAAAATACACAAAGAAATAAAATATGTTGGAAATATACATAAATCTCAAATAAACACAAGACAATTTTCGAGAAGTCAAAGACATATAACAGACTATTTTTTTAATTTTGTTAGACATAGTAATAGGTAAAATTGTTATGAATTTTTTTTTTCATATTAAGTTGTTTTTTGTTAGAATCTTTCTGAGTATTGTTAAAGTAGCAAATTATATCGTAGCAGTATTCTCTTCCTAAAAATATAGTATAATGGTTGATATTCCTTATTTTAACTATTTCTACCTTATCTTATCTATAGCTATTCCTCTTTATATATTTTCATTTTAAACAACTGATTTTGATCCTATGTTTACTCTAAATTACCATTACCAGGCTTTTTACTTCTCTCTGGAACCGATATTTCTGTTACGAATTATGTTAAATTTACTAATAAATCGTCTCTCTTCCTGAAATCTTATCCATTAACTTTCAATATCCCATTCTTGAGATTTAATTGGAAGCCTTTCGAATGTTTATTCGGGGCTGTTTATTTACAAATGTCACGTTCAATTGTTTATAAAAGCATCGATATATTTATTCAATGGAAACCTTATACAATATACAGAAAACACATGAGACGGCTAAATGAATCTAGCCTCCATCATTGTCCTTCATTGTTTTCAACGAATTCGTGCATTAAAGTGGAGGAGAAAATGGAATTTAGATGTAAGAATTAGTCAGGTTACAACTCTCCCCGGGCGCTCGTACATCCTTTAGTTTACTTCCAATCGTATTACCCGTAAACAACATTACGGAAAAGGAAAAGACACATAAGAACGCACTCTTTAATTTTATGTTTTTTATGAACTAATCAAATTATTCAAAACTCTTTCTCTAAACTAATTGTACATGTATTGATTAAGAAATGTATTAAATTTACTCAATACAGTATATAAGTTTTATTTCTTATAAAAATATACATATTCAATTCAATTTATATGAAATATAAATACTTATTAAAGTAACCACAATCCGGAACCCTATAAAATAATTATATAGATATTATTTACTTTCAAAGAAGCTTAATTATTGAAACACTGAATTAGATAATAAAAACTAATTAATATTATGAGTTACAATTATAAGTAAAGTATTCATTGTATTATGGTCCTGTAGAGGAAAAAATATTTGGAGGTGAAAGCTCTTAATATCCGACCGTTCCTGTTAGGTCATATATCATTTTTGTGCCGCGTAACTCTGCAACTATTGTCAGGGCTGTTCTCTGTAGTATGTATTACAAGTCTTGAAGGATTTTTTGTATTATAGGTCTCAAACATATTGACAACAAAATCATTAGTTCTCACTTAACTATAAGTAACTATAAGTTGAACGTTTTTATCATATTTTTTAATAATATTTGCAGAGAAAAAATTTAAGAAAAACTCAAGACGAATTGTATTATTATTACAAATACCATTAATGCTCAAAATATTAAATCGTGTTTAATTAGTTGCAGAGATATTAAAACAAAATATTTAACTGCTATACTTAATTATATTAGAAAATTGTATCATTATTACATCGATGATTTTCGAAATTAAAATAAAACTTCTAAAACTATGATATATAAGACTTATATTTATTTTAACTACTTTAGTAAAACGAAGTGCCATGCATATAAATTAAAAATAATATTTAGAGAAACTATTTGTGAAATAATCAATATGACTAATACGCAAATATTTAAATATTACTTTGAAATAGGGGAAAATCCGATTTATTTTTTAATTTTATTAGTTTATTTAAAAATAAACCGTTCCTTGTGTGTCGAATATAAAATAATGTAAAATCGCGATCAACATTTTAGGTCTATGTATTCAGCATAAACTTAATGGGATATAATTATTTTTAACAACTTAAATGTAAATAATTCTGGTGTGTATAATTTAGTTAATTATATATTTCTTTCCAGAATAAAAAATTATTTTTTCTTTTTCTTTGTCAGTACCTTCCTTTTTATTGTCTTTCAGGAAATAAGTTAAAATTATTAAATATTACATAAAATAAAGAAATATATTTAGATACATACAACATTTCTGCATATCTTTATTATTAATTGTATTTTATTTTCTAAAATAATATTTTAGATACAGAATTACTTCTTTCTAAATACGGGGTTTAAGAATTTAAAAATTTTGGTTCTCTGTACCTACAGAGAGTAAATGCTCTGACAAAATAAATGATCAAGTTGGCAATATGAAATTCCAGTGCATTATTATTATGCACTAATATGATTAAACTGTTTATTAAATAAACGTGCATCGAAAATATATAAAAATATGACAAAATAATTAACAAATAACACAAAGTGATGTAATTGAAATAAAGAGCAAACTAAACAAAAAAAATACAAGTTGAATAAAATTTTACATTAAAGAGTTGAGTTGCTTACTCGTGTCGACACACAACATGCCGGTTTTTTTGTGCACGGGAGAGAAACACAAGGAATCAAGTAAGCAGTGGAGGGAGATTAAACATTTTTATAGAAAGAAATCAGAAAAGTTATACGAGATAAGTAAAGACAGTAGAAGAAATTGATGTGCTTCCCAAAATACACAAAGCAATAAAAAATGTTGGAAATATACATAAATCTGAATTAAACACCCGACAATTTTCGCGAACATACCGCCCCCCGATTGAACGAGGCTCATTCAATAACACCAACACTAAAAAGTAGTTACGATGTAGATAACACTCACAACTTTACTACTGGACGGAACAGTCCACCATGTTGCCCTCACTGCAGCCGTTCTGACTACACCATCAGCACTTGGACGCATCCTAGTTGCAACCCTAGGGGTGGAAGATTTTCATATTTGATAATGACAAGCTGTCCTGCTGTTATGTACTGCTTTTTGGAATACCACTTAGTTTGCTTATGAAGCTTCGAGTGGTATTCTCTTAACCAATGTTTCCAGGTGTATTGCCTCATCTTCTGCATTGCAAGTTGGCCTCTAGTACATCTTTTACTGGGATAAAATATGTCCACAGTTTGGTGTTAAGTAGAAAATCTGTCCTGTGCCACCAAAGATTGTTGTCTTTTATGGCACTTGCAGTTGACCATCGGAATATGATGTCAGTATGAATTTCTTTGCTGTTGACATGAAATCGATAACCTAGATTACTCATTCTCTCCGACTTGATTTGCAACGAATGTTTTAAACCTCTTAGAATATGATTTAATCCACGAGAGGGTTATAGATGTTGGTATAATAAACTTTTGTGCTTAACTGTTTTTTTAAAATGTGGAACACACATATTCACACAATTCAGCCAAATGCTGCACACAGTTCTAGTCCGGAAATACTCGTCGATTTCACTCTCGACTTTGCAAACAGCAGATTACTTGACACTCGTTCACCACTACACATATGCTCCATATGCAAGCTCGCTGGCATCGGAGAATCCGTATAGCTCTAAATGACAGGTCTGCTCAAGAATTGCCGTACGCAATATGTTGAATTTTGGTAGGTTCTGTAGGTTGTTTACGTACTGCATATATCATAACTTTTCATATTCGTCCATAAAATATCGATACTCTGCGTAGGATGTTTGACAAGCCCACGCTCCATAGCGAAGAATGTTTGTTTAGCCGTAACACTGAAATTTCTACGCTTATTGGCGTTAAAACTTAAAACCATCCAAATGTATCTCGATTTGTAGTTTTCTGGAAGTGTTGCTCACACTCTTCGTCTGCAGATGAAAGTATTTCACCGTTGTGGTTTTCCATTTCCCAGTATTTTGAAATCACATCATTGATTCCAAGGAAACACACTGCAGCACTGTCTTGCGGTATTGTCTGCTTTCTTGAACTTTACTTAAAGAGATGAATCAAAACTAGGTATTTAGAACCGTATCGTAATGATGTTTGTTACCGATACAAACTTTGACGTGCCGAGGCAGATGAAATTCTGGATCAGCCAGCTTGAATGCCAATGGAATACAAGTTTTGTTGAAATTTATGTTACAGGCTAGTATAGTATTCATCAAATAGTCCATAATCAAAGCGTCGAACGTTTACTAACAAATTTTTGAATGTGTTTATTCGTTGTACCCATTACCGTGATTGAGGTTTTAAGGCACTTTACATGTATATAATAGTACGCTTTGGTTCAGCTTGCACACTTTGTTTTTTAGCAAGATGCCTAAGAATTCTGTTGCATTTCATACATAACTGGTTACGTTTGTTGCAGCAATTCGTTCACTCACCGTCGCAAACAATTTTTCTTTTAATATTAAGTGTTATGATAATTTTAAATAATAGGTGTTATAATGTTGATTGATGAGTTTCGTAGAGATATAATGATATAGATTGCTAAATTTCGATTTAAGCCCCCTTAACAATGTTGAATGACTTTATAGGTGGTTGTTGTACTTTGTAAGGGTACATAGTGGTTGACTACGACAAGAAAATAGTGTATACTTTAAAAATATATGCTTCTATTATAAGCCTTTCGGTTTATTTTCTTGCAATAAATAACGGTTTCGACAAACAGGTCACGATTTTGAGAAAATCTTTTACCTAATCCGAACATGACGCCGCCTCCTGCCGAACTGCAGCTGCCATGAAACCGCCACCATCGCTCCTGCTTGGTGGGCAAGACTGCCATGCGTGCTAAGGCACGCTTGAATTCCCCTGATGAAGTCCTTATGGTTACAACCCTAGGGGCCCCGTCATTTCCAGGATGTAGTTGCTTGATCCGCCCCGTCATCGATTTCATAGGGGTAAGATTATCTTTTTTAAGGAGGACTAAATCTCTTACAGTCAATGTTTCCTTTGGTATGCTCCAATTAAACCGCTTCTGACGGCTTGGGAGGTATTTCTTCGCCCACCACTTCCAAAATTGCTGACGGATGAATTGGATGTGTTGCCATCTAGATGGTCTGTTAATTTTCAGGCTGGATAAATCTGGATCTGCAACAGTGGTTATGGAGTCTCCGACAAGGAAATGACCGGGAGAAGGGAAAGCGGGGTCGTTTGGGTCTTCTGACATAGGTGAGAGAGGGCGAGAGTTTAAAATTGCTTCAATTTGACATAACAGGGTTGAAAGCTCCTCAAAACTTAATTTACATTTACCCATAACTCTTCGCAAATGGTATTTAACTCTCTTTATTCCCGCTTCCCAGAATCCCCTAAAATGAGGGGAGCGTGGAGGAATAAAGTGCCAAGCTATACCTTCGGCAGCAAATGTCTCTATAACTTTTTATTTGTGTTCATGACTATATAAGTTTAGCTAATTCCCTAAGTTCATTGTTAGCGCCGATAAAGTTGGTCGTATTGTCGGAATATATATCACCAACCCTTCCTCGACGAGCAACAAATCGACGAAGAGTAGATAGGCTACAAATTACTTCTAAATGAACCGCTCTTGTCACAAAACATATGTTCAAGGCTGTATATGCCTTACGAGTTTCCGAATTTCTACTTCCCTCTTTAATCAGAAACGGCCCGCAAAGATCAATAACAGTGCTATAAAAAGGTTTTTCAATATTTACCCGTGCAGCAGGCAAATCCCCCATGAACGGATATTCAATTACAGAGTTTGCCTTAAAGCAATTTACGCATTTCTTAATTACGCTTTTAATAGCGTTTTTTGTCGAGATATGCCAAAAATTAATTCTGACCGCAGCTAGTGTCGCATTGACACCAGCATGTAAATTCCTAATGTGTTTATTTGGATTATTTGTTTCGTAAAATGATGTGAACCAGGCAAGATTATAGAGTATTTTTGTGAAAAGAAAGGCGCTAATTGACGTATTTTACTTTGATTACTAACTTGTTTGCCGCTCGAAGTTGATAGTAATCAGCCGCGAAGTACTTTTTTGGACTAACCTTGCTAAAAACATAGTGGCCCCTTTAATTTCTTTCGCCGTAATTGACCCTTGGTGCGATTTCTATGGCTTATGTACATACTTGCAAATCGAATTTTGCCTATGCTGTGACGCGAGTTAACGTTGACCACCTTGAATATTTTTGAATTAAATCGAACTTATTCTGACAAAATAGCCCACTTTGTTAACCGAGGATTTATAAATTCATCTACTTTGAACTAAAACATGTCTGAATTAGAATCCCATTGTAACCCCAAAATTTTTGCGTTTTCTTCTTTATTTAATAATATGAGAACATTATCATTATCTGTGGGAATACTATCAAGCAGGTCTTTAGTATTTGAATTCCACTTATTCAGCTTTCGCTTTTTTCAAAATATCAATTACACTATCTCGTATATTCTCGAGATGAATTAAATTATCCGAACCCATCAGGAGGTCATCCATGTAAAAATCGGTTTTGATTACCCAACTAGCTTCCCGATAATTAGATTCCTCAACAATAGCTAATTGCTATAAACACTGTGTCGCCAAAAATGAGGCAGGTGTCGTACCGTAGGTTACCGTGCGCAACTCAAACTCTTGTAAGGGCTGACTTGCATCAGAACGCAAAAATACTTTTTGAAATTTGTAAGATTCCGGGTTAATATGCACCTGACGGTACACTTTAATTATATCTGCTGACAAAACATAATGATATGATCTGAATCTTTTTAAAATTGAAAATAAATTCTCTTGAATCACCGGACCTTTCATCAAAATTTCGTTGAGCAACACCCCATTGCTAGATTTCGCGGACGCGTCAAACACGACTGTAAGTTTTGTTTTTGCGCTGGTTTCTTTAATAACGCCGTGATAAGGCATATAATATTCCTCGTGCTCATTAATAACTGATAACTGCATGTATTCTTAACGAATATTGAATTCTTAGCGGCGGATTTTTAATTAATTTATTTTCTAAGTTATAAAACCTTTTAATCGCAATACTTCGCGAATCACCTAATAACGAGTTATCATTCTTAAATGGCAAGGGCACAATGAAACGACTCGGGGTGGCGTCTAAAATTTGCAACAAAATGTTTGTAGCATGCTGACTCAAGTGGATTAAGATATTCTTCTTTTTCGTTAACCTGTTCGATTTTCCAAAATTGCTCTAAATCAAAATTGAGTGTTACGGCCGCTAGATTGCATGTTTAATTGTTAATTGTCGGTGATCCTCTCCCAAGAATCCATCCGAAGTATGTCTTATGTAGAATATTTTGAATAATACTACGCAATAGAAACAATTTTAAATTACATGGGGACCAGGACAATGGTAGTTAATGGATAATAGTGTCGAAGACTCACCGGTTTCCTCCTGAACGTCTGCTGATTTCTCCCGCTTGGATTACGGTGCCGACGGCTATATTTCCTTCCTCAAGTCTGCAAAGCCTCGCTCTGGACACGGATGGGCGCCTTCCGCTTGTGCTCCTCACACTCTTGCTTGTTGAAGTCACGTTAGTTATCACTTGAGTAACATCCGGTTCGAAGGGCCATGACTTTGTAGGTGGTTGTTGTACTTTGTAAGGTTACGTAATGGTTGACGACGACAAGAAAAGAGTGTATACTTTAAAAATATGTGCTTCTATTAAACGTACTTTACAAGTACTTCTCAAGATATACTGATTATATACAAAAATGTTTACATAAGGAAAACTCTTATTAAAGTGGGGAGGGTGGTGGTGAGTTTTGCGATCCCTTGCAGACTCGCCGGGTTTTGACCACATGTTTAGAAACCCGGACCGGACGAGCAGCTTTTTCCAGGAAGGACATGGATTATGCCCAACTAGGCCACCCGTAGTTCGCTTGTTCGTGCCTTTCGGTTTATTGTCTTGCAATAAAGAACGGTTTCGGCAAGTAGGTAACGATTTTCAGAAAATCGTTTACCTAATCCGAACAAATGTATTATTAGGAATAATTAAAACAATAAATAAAAATCATACGGTAAACGAGTTAAACCCCCAGAAAGTCCCATCTCATTAGATGCCTTACCGCCGAATTTAAATAAGCCGCAATTTTCGATAACGGCCATTCTTGTACAGTTATTGATAATGTTTACATCGTAAACGAAATGTACATTTAGCATAATAAAAATAAACTTTGAAGAAAGTTATATGAGGTGTTATGATATTTTTAATAATTTGTGAAATATGGAAATATTTCTGACGCAGAGTACTATTTTTTTCTTGGGTTAGTCTTCAAAATATAAATTATGGTCGGGATATATTGTGTTAAAAATTCTTGTACAAAATTCATTTTTGAAAATATAATTCTCATTTTGTTAATGTTGAACCACACAATTGGTTTTCATATACTAAGAGAGTTCAAATGGTTCTGAAAAAAAAAACTCTTTGAAACGTTCCAATAAAATTGCATTGATCTTCATCTGGTGGTTGCACTTTTTTATTTTAATAAAATTGGAGAAATCGTACATAAGAAAAAACACAAACCTCTAGTCTGTAGTCTAGTAGGACTATTCCTCTTATCGCAGAAATTAGTGCTTAACTTTTTTGAGTTGAATTATTTATTTTACTTACTCAATCAACGGAACGAGTCCAATTACAGATCCAATTAAAAAAACAAAAAACTAAAATACAATACATAATGTAAAATGACCAAAAAATTCCATAACCAAAAGGAAACATTAATGACAAAATAGAGATAGTAGAGAAATATAACATTAAGATAAATAATAATAATCAGATTGAAGAAAGAGCGGTTAGCGGCAGATACAATTTGTTTAATATGATCACCAAAAGAAAGATTATTGTCAAATATTACTTCCAAATTTTTAAAATTGTCGACCTGGAACAAGCATCATTTTTTATAATCGTACGATATTACAGATTTATTTCTAGTATATAACATAACCTTGGATTCAGCTGCATTTACGAACATGTTATTATCTTGAGACCATTGCACTATTTGATCCAAGTTACGTTGTAGAGTTCGACAATCATCCAACGTGTATATAGGTGCGAATATTTTTACGTCATCTGCAAACATTAAAATATTTGGCTTAACATTATAAGCGATATCATTTATAAAATAATTAAATAACACGGGACCAAGATCAGAGCCCTGAGTAACGTCAGATATTGCAGTAAATTGTCTCTTCCGAGAATAAAGATCTATTCAATAGATAGTTATTGAATAAATCACAAATATTATGAGAAAATCCCAGAAATTTTAAATTATTTAATAGTAATTTATGATCGATTTTATCAAAAGCTTTATATATGTCCGTGTATATGACATCAACTTGAGTGCGATTATTAATATATAAATTAATAATAAATAAATTGAGTTTGAAGCAAAATATTGGAAACTGTCGACAGGTCGATAGTTCGACACTTTATTACCAGATTCAAAATGTATGTATAATTCGTGCATTTTTCTAAAATACAGGAATCTCGTTAGAAGTAAGACATAAATTGAAAACATTAAGGGTGTAGATATAACGGCAATCATTAAATACAAAGGCAGGTGCACCAGCAGGACCTGCGCTAACTTTATTACTCAATTTTGCAAGTGCTTCAATCACGATGTAAGTACTAATTGTAGAAATAATATGATATTCATGCGAATTGATTGACTTGTCATAAACTTCACCAGTGTTGGATTTAGAAGATTTAGAATATGATTTGAAAAAAATGCGTTGCAAACGAATTTACGACATCAGGTGGTGAAGAAAGTTTTTTATTTTCATATTGCATATTGGATGATTCGTTACGAACGGTATTGAAAAAAATCCAGAATTTACTTGGTTCGGTGGATATTTTATTTTCAACACTGCTAATAAATTAATTATAATCTATTCAGAGAGTATTTTCACTCCACATCGTAAATTAGAGTACCTCACTTTAGAAAACTGTGATAGGGGATTTGATTTTTTTAACTGGAAGAATTTATTCTTCTTACGAATTTTTCGCTTAATTTTATCCGAAAACCATGGGGGCAATATATTTGAACTACGTTTGACCAAAGTAATGTTACCTTGAAAAGCTTTAAACAGTTCATCATAGAATAAAGTGCAATAAACGAATCAATAAAAGTAATTTAGTCTTATAAGTTATGGAAATTCGCTTTCTTAAAATTAAATATACCCTTTAGAAGTATAATATTTAAACCTCATCGATGAATCAGGATTGTTTTTAGTTGCAGGTAAATCAAAAGTTAACTCTAAAGCTTGGTGATGTTCATCTTCGACAGTAATTAGATCAACTCGATTTATCGAGCACTGCATATTACGAATTCTGTTATGCAAGCACGTATAAGAAGGATTTAGCATTGGGCTAATATTAAACTCACGCAGATTAAAGTCGCCAACAATAATTACGTATTAATTCGATTCTTGATTAAAACACTTCGTATTATTTCACTTATTTTTTAATTTTACTCGGACTATATGTAATTCTTAAGGAGATATAATAACATATAGTCGAAACTAGTCGGAGTAAAATACAAAATGAAATAATACCAATTGTTTTAATCAACAATCGAATTAAATGTTTCACCACGGGTTATGTGAGAAATTGATTTATCGTATGATAATTACGTTACTATTAAGTAAAAAAATCGAATTTTCTTCAATAACAACTAAAAGTTGATTCAAATTTGCTGGTGGATAAACATAAGTAGTAACTATATACATGGTTACATTATGAATAATTACTCTTACAATTAATAGTTCAATTCTATTAAATAGATAGCGCAACTCGATCAAAAAGCATTTCAGTTGCATTCAGCGCGGAATCAACACCGATTAATACCCCACCACCACATTTCTTATTAGTTAATAAACAATTGCAATCATTACGAAAAACTGTACAATTATTATGAAATGGCTGAGAACTGTCCACATTTTCATTCAATCATGTCTCAGTAAACGCAAAAATGGAGAAATCGCTAATAGATTTTATTACAATATTAAGATTCAAATGTTCACTCTTTCACTAACCACAACATAGTATATAAGAAGTAATGCGTATTTTATCTGTATATTTTCTTCACCTGAAAAAGGCATAGTGTGGCGAAACATATGTAGTGTTTAAAATCAAACAAATTTGAAAATCAGACATTGTCGATATCTTAATATTTGAAGAAAAAAAATTCAACGCCTATCTAAACAATCAGATTTTATTACATTTAGAGTTAAGGGCAAGAACTATCTGGTAATAAATGCTAACAGATGCATGATTAATTTTGAAAATCGGTAGGTTTTTTTTTATATTTCTCATTATGTAGCGACGATGTATAGATGCAAAAGTGTTAATATCATTTTCATCAGACGAGTTTCCTGCTCCTTAGGTACTCTTTTTTCTGAAGCACAGGTCCATCATTGGTTGGTACGATATTTTCGAATTGCGAAGATAATTCAGCATCAGTATTTAACACTATTCCTACCAGCACCGGTCAAATGTTTTTAAATTTTCAATTGGAATCTCCTATATTCAACGTAAGTGAATCGCGTTTAAACTTTACGACTTTTCAACATATATATGTATGATACATTTTTCAATATTCACTTATTTTTTTATTGTTTATTTTCTGAGAAAAATTTGTAGTCTGTCTTACCTACCACGACCGGTCATTTGACCGGTAGTACGATTTATACATTTTTGTA
This sequence comes from Ontholestes murinus, assembly GCA_963969525.1. Taxonomy (NCBI): domain Eukaryota; kingdom Metazoa; phylum Arthropoda; class Insecta; order Coleoptera; family Staphylinidae; genus Ontholestes; species Ontholestes murinus. The sequence goes on along the minus strand of OZ018393.1, from coordinate 30,824,877 downwards.
ATAGTTTCTCTCTAAGACTCAATGCCAAAACTATAAAGTCGTTACAAACGAAAGGTAACGTAGTTGTGGCACGATTTTATCCGAAATATGAGGCTAAGAATATTGATATAGCACTTCTATGGAATAAAATGTGGGGCTCGCCTTTTTTCTCAAATACTATGAGTAGACATGACTTTACGGAAATTGTGAGATTTATTCTAATTGACGACAGAAACAACGAAGTCAACGGTTAAAAACCGATAAATTTCCGAAGTTTGATACAAATTTATTGATAACAGTCAAAATTGTTATAAACCAGGACCATATATTACTATTGACGAACAATTGTTTCCAACGAAAGCAAGGTGTAGATTCACTCAATATATGCCCAATAAACCGGACAAATTTGGTATAAAATTTTGGTTAGCATCCGATGTGCGTAGCAAATATATAATAAACGGCTTTCCATATTTGGGAAAAAGGTGACAGTAGAGAACCTCAGTTCTTCTTGGAGAGTTTGTCACTATGAAATTAGCAGAACCGTATGCAGGATGTGGAAGAAATATAACCACGGACAACTTTTTTACAAACCTACCTTTAGCAACAAAACTTTTAGCAAAAAAAAAATACGATTGTTGGGATAATTAGAGCAAATAGGAAAGAGCTACCAAGACTGGAAAAACTGAAAAACGACCACATGGCACTTTTCTCAACCAAACTCTATCGCTCAAATAAGTGTATGTTGACAGTTTACAAAGCCAAACCAAGAAAGAAAGTTCTAATTCTCAGTTCAATGCACAACTCCGTACAAGTTGAATAAAATGACACCCGAACACCGGAGATAATTCAATTGTATAATAGCACCAAATTTGGCGTAGATGTGACCGACCAAATGGCCAGAAATTATTCGGTAAGATCTAAATCTCGTAGATTTGCTCACTCTCAGTATTGAAGAGTGAATTGTCTAATTATTTAGTCTGTGATCATTCAACTTTGGGTCAGTCGTGCTTAGTAGACCCCCAGCCATTGCTTAAGTTCTGGTATATTAATTTGCAGTTATCCAGTTGGATGAGATATCCTGCATTTTTTCTCAATCGAGGCAGGTAATCTTGATTCCTTGATTTTTAACAAAACTATCATTACATAATTTTTTTGATATAGTGATCTGAAATTTATTGTAGTTTAAACACACAATAACAAAGGGAGATATATTTTCGGTAAACAATGTAAAATTATTACGAAAATCAAATAACTACAATCTAAACATGTTAGAGGTAATTCAAATACTAAATTTTGGTTTAAGCTCTTTAAATAAGCGTTTCCTGGAATTAATAATCCAGAAGAAGCCAATTACTAACACAATTGTTCACATTATCCTATTCTTGAATGATACAAAAGTAATTTGCGTGTTAAAAATAGTACAACTGTCAAAGCAACACTAATTTGAATGAAATTATTTCTATTGAATTAACTAATAAATGATAAAATGTACTATAGACTGTCTGAAAGTGAATATAACATTAAAAGTTATGAACAAACATTGAAATTAGACTAATTTCATTAAATTAAACTAGCAAAAGCAATTAAATAATTTAGCATTTAAGTTTATAATAATCTACAGACACGTGTTTCAATATTTCGATCTCTTTAAAGAGTAATAAAATATATAAGTCTTTTACGTTGTAGAAAATTCACAAATAATTAGAAAAATCACGAAAATATGTTAATATTAATATGTCAAATGGCTATCGACCAGAGGTCTTTCTGCCTTAATTTGTCCAGTCATATGGCGTCAGTCTTTAATGAGTAGATGTATGAAATGATGGAATGAAATCAAAAATGGTAGAATGTGGGTTTTTAAAGTTAGGGGTTAGATTTGGGTTTCTAGGAATACAGTATAGGGATAATATGTGAAAGTTGAAAGAATTTTTGGACAATTTTTCTGATAAGAATCGAATGCGTTCTTAGATGGGAATAACTAAGGTAGTATCATAAAGGAGCTGATTAGAAGGATTATATAAAGGATTGAGAGGATGACGGAGTTTTGATAGGGTACGAAGGGATACTCGCTAGCTATCTTAAATATTACGGGAGGTTGGATTGGTGGGATTGAGATATAGGACACAACCATATTCCAGTAATGGGCGACAAATCATTTTATATATTTTTACTGCAGTTTTCTTAGTAATACCATTATTTTTATACGTTAAGCATCTAAAATGTTTTGCCCTGGTGGTAATTTTGTTTTTCGTTGTAGCAGTGTGTTTCTGAAAATTGATTTTTGGATCTATGGTTATGCCAAGGTACTTTATGGAAGCTGAGGGGGGGATAATAGTTTGGGAAATTGAAACATTGTAAGGGGAATTATTGGTGCGGTGGTATGGAATAAGGAGCTGTGATTTATGGGGATTAATTTTAATGCGCCATTTTGCAAACCAATGCTGAAGGGATTCAATAAGCTCTTGGAGGAATTTAAGGGCTTTTGGTAGCGTGGGAGCATGGGAAATTAGGGCAGTGTCGTCTGCAAATTGCAGGAGATATTTAGATGGATTGAAGTAGAGAGGATCAGGATTATAGATGTCGAAGCTAAAAATATTGTATAATAGAGGTGAAAGTGGAGAGCCTTGAGGAAGTCCTTGGTCGGGGGTAAAAGATAAAGAGAAAGAGTTATGGATTTTAACTTTTAGGGATCTATTACAGAGGAATTGTTTGATTATATAAATGATGTGAGGAGGGATGTTTAGGAGGTGACATTTGTACACACGAAAATATTTTCGTAAAATCTACAACAAGTGAGTCTTATTAAGACTACAAGAACAAATCACTTTTGAAACAACTACTTCTCTAGCTAATACTTCGACAGACATTGAATGATACAATAGTAATTTGCGTGTTACAAAATAGCAAGGCTATCAAAGCAACACTAGTTTGAACGTATTTCTTTCTGTAAAATGAACTAAAAATGATTAAATGTACGTTAAATAGTTTGTGAGTGACTATACTATGGTAATTTGGAATAAGAAATGAATTTAGGTTGATGTGATTAAAAATAAATTAGCAAATAGAGCTTTATTATAATTATCGCAAATACTATACCTTTAACTTAAACGTTTTAATTTAACTTAGAATGATTGATAAGCTATTAAAAAATAGTCAAGTAATCACATTTTAGGATACACATATCTATTTAAAATATATTGAAACACTTAATCAAACAAACCCAAAAAATGTAATAATAATTCAGCAAATTCATGTTCATCGAACAATCCGAATATCAATATGAAAATAATAATATATCTAACGATTCGTGCGTACATGTAAACACACAGAATTTAACAAAAACAAACAACCGTCTACATAACCCTTTTTGTCCTATAATATAAGTATATCTTTTGGTTCATATATCGGAATTAATTATTTAATCATAAAATGGTCTTCATATTATTATTTTATATTAGTTTCTAGAAAACAGTTTAACATGATTAAATAAATTACTAAATTAATGTATCTAACAACAGCGCAAAATAATCGATGTAAAACATTTTAATAATTTATTGACAAAAAAATTAAATTATTAATCGACGGAAGTGAAATTAACACAAAATTAAATATTCAAGAATTACTTATATGGTTTTATTTAATTATAAGAGAATTTGTTGAAATACAATCCACTAAATTAAATAGTTCATGATAAAGAAAACAAAAAAAGAAATTCTCATCGGTATCTGCTGTTTTCCCCTTGACGACTCGACCTAGTGCGGCGTATGTGCACGTGGGGAATACAACGGACGGTCCGTGGATGTATGCAGAAGACCTCTTGGAAATACTTTCTGCAATAAATCCCACCACAAAAAAGGAAAATTACAGCAGCGCTAAGGAATTAATCTCCAAGTGGAAAATCCAGTAAAATACGGAATTATGTAACCGTATTAAAGAAATTCTTAAAGACAGGGAAACTATTTTGGAACAATGGATTTGAAATATGAAAACTACTTACCCCTTAAAAAGGGAGTTTCTTTTAATAGAATCACGTGCTGCGAGTAGTTTTGTCCAGAAAAGAATATCCGAATTAATGTCGATTACTCGGCCGCTAAAAGAAAAACATACGCACCTAATATACAAAATTGATGGAACGATTTATATTAATTTCGAATAAAATGAATATTAAATGCAGTTATTTTTGTGAAAAATTGAAATGTAACATCGTATTTGTTTTGTTTTTTTGCTGGAGGTAGGTTTATTGTAGGTGAAATCAGCAGAGGGCGGCATCGAAACAAATATTTTCTGTTTGCATGCTAGGATCTTCATACCTAGAACGATGATTTTTTTCATATTCTCATTATTATGTAAATAAATGGAGTGTTTACAAAAACAAAAGTACATTTTCAATCTATATAGTAGTGATTAGAGAGAAAAAAATCAGATCTAAAAAGAAAAATATAGTTATTTCACAATATATATGCTTATGCTTATGCTTTTCTCGAATTACCACAATTTTGTTGAATTTTGAACAAGTTAACACAAAGCACTCACATTTAAATAGTAAATATTCCTAAGGTCTGGTATTCCTATGAATATAAATAACTATTATTTTATCATCATGAAGACTTTTTTTGAATTGTTTTATTATGTAGACGACATGTTTATACGATCTAATGGAGTATTGATATGTTTCGAATACATAATTGAAGAAACATTGTTAATAATCAACAAATGTTATAGTTTTTAATGATTCCTTTTGTAATATCAAAATTATTTATAAATTGGTTATTTTATTTTCAGTTTTTTCAGTTAATAAGAATTCTTTCCTATAGATAATATATTTTTTTCATTTTCATTAAACAATATTATCGATCGTATTAGTATGGTCCTTTGATGGGACCTTCCGGAGACTATTTGCTGGGGTCATATTGTCGATCCCCTCGCAGTAGGCCTTCCAGGCCTTTCGTTTAGACTCCCTCAGTTGCTTATTGAATTCAGTCAGAGCCTGTCTGTAGGCTGATCACTTGTCTGTTTTCTTAGCTCTGTTGAAGGATTTCGGGCGGAAGTCCTGAGTCGATCCAATTCCTTGTTCCACCAAGGAACGTTTCTCGAGAAGTTTACCTTCTTTACCGGGCAGTTTTTCTCATAGGCTGCTGCCTTGGTTTGCCCCTGCACCCGCTTGAGTGGTGATTTGCCGCTCGTGGAGAGCTGAATAGTCCCTTTCGCACGTTTGGCTGGCGTACCCTTCGGCGTGCTGCCGTCCGAACGGGTACGTTTTTCGGTCTTTTGCTTTCGCGCTGGACCGAAGCGCTGTAAGGCCTTTTGTGCTGCATCTTCCCGCGTCATGCCCTTGCTGATGAGGTATTTAAACCTCTTCTACCCAGCTCCGTTTGGCGCGGCTTGCGTGTCTAGAGGTCTTCGGACTTTTGCCCAGCCTCTTCTCCACTGCTGGCTAGGAGTAGTTCCACCCTGTCGGTCTCAGGCACTAAGTCCTCTCCCGTGGCAAGGATTTCACACTCCATCGCCGTAGTTTTATCCTTTAAGGGGGACCACGTACAGCGGTGAGTTACAGATATAACCTACCTGGTGGCTTTACAGCCCGTCAGGGCAGGGCATCGTATCCTTTATTACAAGCTGCTGTAGCACTTAGGATCATCTGGATACGCAAGCTTCCCCACCACGTCAAGGTGAGCACACACTGGGAGGCGCTCAAAGGCATATTCTGGTCGATGATGATTGCAATGGAGAATACAATTAAGTTTATTTACTAATAAACTTTCAGATCTATTTACCTTCTTTTTCTTTTACTAACTCAAGAAAAGCTTAAACAATATATTCAATTATTCTTAAGCAAAAATTACAGTATGTTATATTTATTCTTAAAAATTTCTTTCTATTTAAAGAGAATGAATAGCTTAATAAACGTAAGATTGCGTGTATTCATAAAACTGTTGCGACGCGTAAATCATGAATATAATTAATTAAGGAAAATTTTGTTGTTCTTTTCACAATAAAATTGATTAATTAAATACTGTCTTACGGAAATCGTTGATTAAGGTTGTGTTGATTAGACTTATCTTTTATTTTCTATAATTCTTTAAAATATAGTAATTATTTTTATAAACATGTATAATATTTAGAGCATAATACATTTTTAATTTGACTTCGCAGAGCTGTTAGTATTTTATTATTAGTCCCTGTCTACTTTTTTCTTTAACTTGTCAATAAATTCTTGAGATAGAATTTTTTATTTTGAAATTCTTTGCTAATTGACATAATTTTTAAATTCGCGAATAAAATATTCATTCAAAAATGGATGTTTCGATATTATGTCCTATTACAATGAATTTATGAATATTCGTATAAAGCCTTCGCTTTGTTTTTGAAATAAATATATTCACATTGTTTTGACTTCTATAATAAACACTTCAGATAGCCAAGGACATTTTCTGAGAGAGAAATAATGTTTTACGCACGTCTCTTCAATTAGGGGTGTGTGGGACTTCTAATATTCCTTCTGAATGAGAAGGAAAATTGTATTCCAGCTCTCCGTGTTGTTACCAGTCCACGATTTTACTTTAGGGGTCCATCGCCTAGTCCTAAATCCATAGGGGAGGCCGACCTTTTATCCTGCCATTCGGCTACCATTTCAAGTTAGGACTGTTTTTTCGCCGCTGTACAATCTTGTCCGTGGCTTCAGGACTAGGTCTGGGGGTGGGGTCGACGCAAGGAAATCCGCCGCTGCCGTAGAGACGTTCCTATATCCTCTTATCACCCTTAGAACAGTAGATCTCATTGTGCTCTAAGCGAGAGACATTACCCAAAGATAGCGAATAGTTAGGCCACGGCGCTTACCACCTTAGCGGCGTTTGCTGGGGCTTCTTTCACCTGGGAGCCACACTAGTCCCCTGTAGCTCGCTAAGGTAACTCGCGACATCCTCATAAGATATGAGGGGATTCTTTTCTCGTTAAGCACTCTGATGACGACCGGCCATGGTATGATTTGAAAGGGTTCCTGACCTTAATACTAATGCCGTGGCAGTGTGACTTCTGCTTCAGAGATCCGCTGTTTTCCCGATCGATGATTTCTGGTACCTTGAGAATGGCGTCTGTCATCGACCTGTGACATTTGCTCTATTCACTAGCAAACGCTAAAGGATTTTGCTTTCGCCGTTGAGAAGGTACATTGGCCTGTAGGCTTCGGCTTCTTCTGCCGACTTGCCAGTGTTATATATAAGAACCAATATGTCGTTTTTGTAGACTGTTGGGAAAGTTCCTTCAATTAGTCGGCGGTTTAGAATTTCCGTACACTGACGAGGCTTGTCCTTGCTGTTACCTCTTCCATTAATGTCGGCTGATAGGTCATGTGAGCTATCGAGGGGACGAGGCGATGATTTTATAAGACCTGTCCCAACTATCTCTTCGGGATGGCAACGTCTCAGGCAGCTCTTAGCTATCTTGAGTAGTACTCGGCTAAGGCCTCTGCAGCCACCGGTAGCCTATCCTCTTCGTTTTCGTTCATTAGAAAGAGCAGTAAATCAACCTGGGCCCTCGCCACCGGAAGTGGGGTTGGGAGTGCAATCATCTCTCTCCATTTTGAAAGAGAACGTTATGTGGCGATGGTCACTGAAGCTCTCCCTATCGACCTCAACCAACCTTCCAACCAAGGATATTGCTCGAAATATTTGCTGTCGCTTATATGTAATTATTGGTTTAGAGTTTTACCTATGTGTTACCCACGTTGGCCACGTCGAAATTTATCAACGCGTCGGTTCTCGACTCGCCCCACTGGTAAGTTTTGGCATTTACGTCTCCCCCAATTACTACCGGACTGTCTGCCATTTTGACAGGTCCCCTAGCCACTCTTTAAACTCGAATCTCTAGATTTGGTGGAGCATAACTGAATATGATTCCCGCCACCCTCACACAAACGATACCTTTTATGGGGCTCCAGGAAGCAATAGCCAGGTGCTTCGCTGTTCTCCTGGTCTCTATGCCAACATCGCCACTACTGCTATCCCTGCACCTGCCTCTGCCTACTCTGGTATCGTTGGGCTCGCTAACCAACAGGTCCTGTAGCTGCCCCTCTCTAGCTGTCATCTCCAAGACGTCATGAGCCGCGTGACATTAGTTTAGGTGTTTAGGTTGGCCTGTAGTATTTTAAGGGGAAATTCCCTCTTCTTTGCTCTCTTTTCTCAAGGCCTGCATGCCATTTTGGCTACAGTCTCTAGTTTGATGCCTATAGCCCCTTACGCACTTAATCTTCTCCTGGATGGGCAGTGGGGGAAACCGATCCATATCTTATCCACTTGGAGTAGCTTTCGGATCACCTTAGTGGTGCTATCAACCAGGACTATTCTAAGCGTATTTGCGGATCCATATTATTTTTATGGCCTTTTCCATATGCCTTCTGTCCGTCTCTGCGCTGTCTTCATCCAGTCTACCAGTGGTGAACTTAACTATCAGCTCCCATGATCCTATTAATTTGTGCCAGTAGTAGATAGTCCACCCCTTTCCTGAGCTCCAGGATAAGATCATTAGAGACGCTTCTCCTAACCCTGTTAACGGTGGACGGGGAAGACGTCCTCGTGACGGACTGGCAAGGAAGTAGCACCGGCGGTACTTTCTGGAACCAACACGCACTGGAGGCGGCCCAGGGGTCCCTGGCGAGGCTCACCATCGATTAGCAGCCGCAGGCTTCGATTAAACAGTTTCCCGTCGGTGATACTTGCTTGAGCTTCCATGCCACGTCAACGTAGGGGCACCGGCTAGCTGTGAAACAGAGTAAAAGAACAAGAGAAAGTGTGTAAATTAAAACATGGGGCCAGAGAAGAAGAGAATATATTACAAACAAGAAACAGAAAACATAGAAAATATACAGTTAATTAACAAAAAGGCAAGAGGCTTGGATCGGCAAAGCCGACCAGGCCGACCACCGCTGCTGATGGCAGACGACTGGTAAAGAGCGATGGCCGGAGCCTGGTTTTATATGGTGGTCTTCGATGACGCGGCTTTGTTTGGGTCACGTAGGCCCCGCAATTCCGGGAACAGGTAATGATCCTCTTCGCCGAAAAAAGGGCCGGTCTTATTGTTCCACACTGGCAGCTGCACATTTTGGAAAATTATCTCGTTTGGATTATTTCAATAATGCGGAATTTATGCAAATTATTATTAGGAGCAATGGGTAGCTCGTAAAATGGATTAAAATATAATTACGCATTTGTTACCACGTTCAGGTAAACTGAACGCCGGTAACAACCCCCCCAATGAGCTAGCAAGCTCACCCTGTCCTATCTCCCATTTTAATAGAGATAGAGTTTCTATATATGATCGGCAATCTTGTAGCCCCGCTGGTTATCATAGCCGCTTTTTTAGCTGCTAGTTTGGCTGGGGACAGTCTGGTACGTGCTTCCTTTCTTTCTATTTTTTTCTGGGCGTTAGGTGATGCCGTAACCACCGGTCTACCTTGCTTAGTTTTTGATTTGTCAACTGTTACTTTTTTAAGGGTTTGGCCCGCTACAAGGTATCACCTTTGTTGCCATTTCGTGCAACGTTAACTGAATACCCCGCTATACTTCTGTCCTATCATCATACTTATTCTCCGAGCCCAAGACATTGGCACATTTTAATCAACGGCGACCACGACCGCGGAAGATTTTATAGATTTTGATGGAACAGATTTTTTTTTTAAACCTATCTTCTTCTGTCCTTAAATACTTTTCCCGTTATTAGTTTTATGTTTAGTTTACACAAACTACATTTGTTTGTGGATTGTATTGAACATGTATGATTAAGCAATAGGCTCTAGTTTCTGCAGGTATATTTATGTTCGGTTTTTCGTAATCGATAAATACCCTATAATCATCGATTTTAATCCCATATTTCTAACACGATCATTTACGTGCTCACCAAATTCTAATCTAATTTCGTCAAATATGGGTGCAACGCCATTTTTTATAAATTTTTTATACAAAACACCTTTCGCTTTTTTATTTACGTCATGTAAGGATTGGCGCCTGCTTCTATATTGTTATATAATTCTATGTAATATCGGCGTTTTCAGGAATTGTTATTGTATGTTTTCCAATATTATTTAAGCCATCAATATTAGGTATAGTATTATATGTTGCGTGGAAATTACCTCTAAAGTAGGGAATTTTTAGTTGTTTTGCAAAGTTCTTTGTCAAAGGTCTATCATGAGGAATTATCGTTTAATTTGGTTGTCCTAGAAACGCCCCATTCCTGTTTTATATGGTTTCAAATTCATTCCGTTCCCAAGTGTTATTGCTTCCATTGTTTTATTGTGGCGCTGCGATTCTTTTAATTGGTCCCTTGCACTGCGGACACTATTTACGGATTTTGCAATTCCTGCAACAAGTACACTTAATGTCCCCAAAGCACTATGCCCGGCAAATATTAGGATGGGGTGGGGTTTTTCGGTATAGTACATGCAGTTTAAATTTTATTTTTAATTGCCCTCACGGTGCTCAGGGCTTAAAAGCGCGCTATTTAATGTATCTGGTTTCTACATAATAATTGTTTTCAATAGCTTTTTAAAAACATAATTTCGGGCATCTGGAACATTTATTCTTGTTGATGTTGATCCTCGCAATTTCTTCTATGTACTATATTTTTTTATTATCATTTATTAAATTAGTTATATTTTTCCCCACGTCTCCTTACATCGATTTTAATTCTTGGATATTAAAGGCATGTATTTGTGGTACATTTCTTTATTCTTTACATCAATTGTTTGTCAATATCGAGTTTATTTGTTTACTATTTTGTAGGGTATTAGTGTCTATTAAATTTTCTTAATATTCTTTCTTCTTGGATACTTGTTTGGTTTCGCTTAAATTTCGAATGCTGCATTATGATAAACCATATATTCAATTAAATTTCATTTCAAGCGGATCTCATTCACATGATTCTTTGTGTTAGAGATAATACAAGCTTTGAATATTTACTAATTGTAACAATTGTTTCGAATTTGTCTGGGCTTTCTCAGTGAAATTAAATCATATATTCAAATTACCAAAGCTATGGAATTTTTAAATATCCGCATTGTAAATCATTACGATACATATAGTAGAAAAACATTAATTATTGAATGATTAAATAGGACAATAAAAACATAATGTGGAAAATAATATAATTTAATTGGTTTAAGTGGTTTGATATTTTACAAAGAATATATATGTCAGAAATTTTTACTATAAGAAAAAATCCAATTACGAATATCCGTTACATATTTATTAAACGATGAATTAAATGAAAACATAAATGGAGCATGTTATGTTCAATTACAAAAACTCATCTGACTTTACCTTGCGGAGAAAGTTTTAAACGTAAACAGAATAAAGTATTTGTCAAAAGGATTATATTCTTTAATACGCATAACAGTTGGATAAATAAATCTAATATCGCTTAAAAGTAATGTATTTTTAACATATTTTGTAATCAATATTTTAATAAGAGTTATTTCAGTGGATATTTGTGTTATTTCACATACGTATATCATTAGGTAAAACAACCTTTTGATCATTTGGATTTGCTTCCGCATATTCTTAATTTTCCATCACACTCAATACTTTTCTAAAAAACTCCATTTTGTTCGCCACCGAAAATAATTTGAATTTACCTCCTATACAAACTATAAACATTAGCATTGGTGATACAGATATTCTTTTCTAAATTAAAACTTATATGACACAATATTTTTGTAAAAAGTAAGTTTGAAAAATAAATATTTTATAAGATATACACGTAATGTGTGATCCATATATTTATTTGGCTCTTCGCAATTGCTATTCAATATACAATGAATCCCATCTAATATTTATAGATTTTAAAATAAACAGACGAGAATAGATTGTAGGTTAATAAAATTAGGTACGAGTAAATGTACGTCTCAAAATAATTTACAAATTAATTATTTTAAATAGCAGTGTTACTTTTATGTAATAAATGGGCTTTTTAATCACAAACAATAATCTCACAGTAGTAATAATTAAAAGTTGCCGAGAATTAATAATATAAATTGTTTAAGGTCTTTATCAATCAGGTTCAAGATAATTATTTATTAATTAAAAAACCACAATGGCCAATGACAAAGAAAGTTTAATTTGAGCTTATTAATACTATGAAAAATAAAATTAACAATAATAAATGATTATATTTGTTAAGGAAACAAAATCGTTATATAATAGTTAAATCCGTCAATATTAAACATTTAATTTAAACATACAAAACATTTTGTAAATTTAAAACAATGAGTCATGCTTACTTCTTTGCTACAAATATCGTCGGTTATTAAATTATACAAAAGCAATTTGAGTGTTACAAATAGTACCCTACTACAAAATGTTCTAGTTTGAATGTATTAATTTTTGCCAAATAAACTTGAAAGGGCTTTCGATTAAATAAATTTTGTAAAAACGATAAGTAATTTACCAATGACCTAAGTTATTGCTATGAATATTTGAGAATTTAAGTTACGTGTATAGAGTAGGAAGTAAGAAGTTAATTTTATTTTATGTGTGGTATATTATTTTTTTATAATATTATAATTAGAAAATTCGTTTATATTTATATTATTAGTAGTGACTTCATTTTTTTTAATATTCAATTAACAAAAAACCATTATGAATGAACGGTTAAATGAGTTATAGACATGCGAAACTGTATACTCGTAGTTAGTTAATTATTTTGGGACAGGTCAAACATATAATTGTAGATATTTTGATACAGTTAGTACCAAGCCATTAATATCACTTATCCGAAATCTATTTGTCAGTAATATTCATTCTATTATCAGGGATGCTGATTAGGTAATAATATATGTTGCTAAGCCATCAGTGTTCATGGTTATCTTACGATTTCTTTCGATAAATGTAGAACATTTCCAGAAACATTCTGCCGGATACGATTTAAATATATCTTAGCAAAATCAAGGGAATGTGACAGTGCATCTCAGTTAATTAACACACAACTCTGCTTGTTTATCTTGCAATCGTTCCTATGTTATATATGTCGTTCGATTTTCGATCATTGTAAGGTCTAACCTATATACGAACCATCACAGTCTTCAAAAAGGGATATTGTAAAATACGTTAGATAGCAATTCAGGGGGTCTGTGTCTTTGAGCTTTGAAAATACACATCTGTTTGATGGGCAAATATTGTACTGTGCTATTTTAACCTGGTCATATTTTAACTGGTTTATAAGTTTGGTGATGAGCCCCTCCAGATATGGTAGTTTTCTGTTACTTAAAGATTCCTGTATTGGTTGCGGTGGGGTGGAGGTGTGAAAATAGTGTTTACTTGTGTGGGCAGGGAGTTGCTATGGTTCAAGAGAATATTAGACTAAATAGTTTTGGACATCCCTTGATTAGGGCTACATTCATTAAAAACTCACTTTAAAGACTCATGGCATAACTTGGTAACTCTATTCTTTAGACCTTTTAGCATATTATTATTTAATTCTAACTGGTTTTATTAATATCCAAATTCAAATACCGACCTGAATTTGTTGGTAAACAATACCAATCTTAAACAATGAAGTAATCTGATCTGCGAATCAATTTGACATCCAGTAAAGGTGCGCTGTTGTTATTTTTCGTTTCGACGGTGAATTAAATATATTCTCTGTGACTTTCAAAAATATCTAAGGTTTATTCTAGCGATTATGAGAGGTGAAGATTTAGACGTCTATGTATCTTTGAATAAAGGGAGGTTGACAGTTTTGTTTAGTGATGACGTCATCTAGCCACGTGTCCATTACATATTTGGGCCGATATGGGGCTAGGATGTACCAAAGATCTGCTTGTAGAAAATACCGTTATTATTATCTCCTATAAATTTAATAAGTTTAACAATTATGTTTGTCTAAGGTGGTATGTGGGGAAATTAATTCAAAATTTTGTTGATAATACTAGCATAGGGATGTTTGTGAAATGGAAGACCGAAAATAAAGTTGGCGACACGAATTAATCGTTCTCTATCGGTTAGTGAACTAAACCTTAGTTTAATAAGTAAAAATAAGCAATGCTTGTTGTGCAACAAGTTTATTGAAGTGAACCCCTTCAAGTGTACTATATGTGATTTAGACTTCCACTCTGCCTGTGCAAAATCAGAGGACAAGTTTGGTTCACCAGCATGTTCTAAATGCGAAAAAAATGGAACTTAAAATGTGCTCTCTATACATATTAATTGCCTTAAAAAAGAAATAATGACCCTTGTTAGTCAAGTGAGTAATCAGAATAGCACCATTTGTAAACAGGAGGAGAAAATAAGAGTTCTTACACAAGAAATTTACAATCTAAAAAATAGTACGGATGTAAACCAATGCAACAGTCCGCAATATTTAATTGGAAATAAAGCAAATAAATCAACAGATTCCTCAAAATATGGACCTACGAGTTCTACTTCCAAAACAAATACAAATGCAATTGTGATAGATAAAAATGTAAACAACGAGAAAAACTCTTCGAATGCCACGAATAATCTACAGATCAACGATTTATCACCCAAAATAAATAATGAAAACAACGAATGGGTAAATGTTGTCCGAAAGAAATCCAGAAGCCCGAGCGAATTTAAATTCACAGGACGAGCAACGAATGCAGAGCTGCCCGTAGTCAAGACCCTACGTAGAAAATGGATCTTCGTATCTAGATTCCATAAGGATGTGACAAGTGATGCAATTAAAACCCATTTATGTCGAGCAGAAGACTTTCCGTTCATTATTGAAAAACTAAAACCTAAGTATGAACAGGCGCTATATTCTTCGTTTGAAATTGGTGTCCCTATTGAATGTGAAAACGTTGTCATAAATGAGGATTTTTGGCCAAAAAATGTATTTATTAATAAGTTCTTTTATAAATCAGCTCATAACAAAACAGAAAATTTTCAAGGAGCTCGCCAAACAACTGCAAATCGTTAAACACAACATTTTATTTCTATATATTAAATGCTTGCTCACTAACAATAGAAAAAATGGAATATATAACGATTGATCTTAACATGTTTAAGTCAAAATTTATATGCTTAACTGAAACATGGACCAAAAAATTATTCTTAATAACTAATCGCTTTACTAACTATTCTCTCGAGTCGTGTTACTGTAGATGCAGTCAAAGTGGAGGGGTAGCGATATGGCGTGATAAAAATATCGTCACGAAAGCTCTAGATGTTACAATTTATGGAATTGATAAAATAATAATAAGTCTGTGGCACGACCTGGGTAGTAAATAAGTCACAATGTATTCACATAATTAGCGTGTACCGGCCGCCTACGGGATGCATTGATACATTTTTAATCCAACTTCAGACATTAATAGTATATTTACAATAAACACTCCAATAGTTCTATGTGGGGATTTTAATATAAATTCCATGGCAAGCTCTGTAAATTCAATTAGATTATTTAATATTCTAGAAACATTCAACATAAAATTAATTAATGTCCATCCTACAAGGATTACAAATACAACTTCTACCATGTTTATCTAATGTAGTATGCACAACTGTCAATAATCAAATATTAGATCACGAAACAATATTATGCAGCCTAAATTTAAAATATTCGGAGAGTTCTTCTAATTATAAAATTAAAACATTGTATAATTATGAAAATATGTGTAAATTTATCAATAAATTAAATGAAGAAAATTGGTTGGACATGTACTCAAAAAATAATATTAACGGAAAATTTGATGTTTTTCACAACACTTTCACGTATCATTTCAACATTTGTTTCCCCAAATATAAATGCCATATGAACACTAATAAAAAAACATGGGTAAATTCTGTACATCTTCTATCAAATGAAAAAACAATTTCCTCAGCTTAAAACCGAATATCTTAAATGAAAAAAGATCCATAACCAATTGGTGCATAATTCTAAAAAGACATATTATCAGCACAAAATATTTACATCAGACAACATACAAAAAATACATGGAGAGTAGTAAATGAACTTTCAGGAGCAAACAGAGTAAATACCGATAATATAGGACTTGATTATAATGGAAATTTAATTAAAAATCCTTTACAACTATCTGAAGTTTTCAACAATTTCTTTATTGAAGAACCTCTAAATGTACAGTCGCATTTATCACCAAATAACCCAACTTATGCATCTCTAAAAACAGTTTCTCAAAGCATACATTTGAAACCATTTACAGAAATGGAAATATATCATATTTTAAAATATAAATTGAAAAGTAACCGATCTCCTGGATTTGATGATATTCCTGATTTTGTAATTCGCGAGTCTACGCATCAATTAGTAAAGCCATTAACACACTTAATAAACTTCTCGTTAGAATCTGAAACATTTCCTGATAAATTAAAATTAAGTATTGTAATCCCTATTTATAAAAAGGACGATCGGTCAAACATTATTAAATATAGGCCACTCTCCCTTCTTTCAGTTTTTCATAAAATGTTTGAACTTTGTATGTTAGAGCATATGCTTATATTTATTAAAAAGCATCAAATACTAAGCAATAGCCAGCATGGGTTTTTAAAGGGCAAATCTACAATTATAGTTGTTCATTCAATTTACGATAAAGTAGTAAAATACTTAGATGCAGGTGAACATCCAATTGGATTATTTTTAGATCTTACAAGAGCATTTGACTGCGTTGATATTGATATTTTACTTGAAAAATTAAACCTATATGGTTTTAGAGGTGTAACTCAAAATTGGTTTAGCCAATATTTGAAGAACAGGAGACAAGTTGTACGGATTTTACAAAATGGTAAAACTATATTCTCAAAAACTGCTAATGTACATGCTGGTGTCCCTCAAGGATCCATTTTGGGGCCAGTCTTATTCATTATATATATATTAATGATATTGTAAATGTAACACCTACCGAATTATTTATTTACGCGGGCGACACGTCAATAGTATTGAGTGATATTGATCAAAATGCATTAACTTATATGTCCAATGAAGTTACGCTCAGATTACATAACTGGTTTTCAAGCAACAAATTATTACTTAATATAAATAAAACACACTATAGAAGATTTAAAACAAAACAAGCCAATGTGAATTCACTCATAAATCTTGAAGTGAATAATACAATAATTAGTCCAACTAATACCGTAAAATTTTTAGGTTTACACATTGATAGTTGCTATGATTGGAAAGATCAGTGCATGAAAATTGTACAAAATTTGAATAAAACATCATATCAGATGAAATGTCTAAGAAACATTTTGAGTATACAGCAACTAATACAAGTATATTATTCTAATGCGCATTCGCGTTTGGTATACAGTATATGTTTTTGGGGCATTTCAGCCCATTGGCATTCTATATTTACTGCCCATAAAAGTGTCATCAGATCAATGGCGAGCATTTCACGGACTAAATCATGTAGACCATATTTTCGTGAATATAAAATGTTACCTTTTCCTTGCTTAATTATGTAAGAACTCATTTTGTACACTTATAACAACAAGCACTTGTTCCTAAGAAATGGTGAGTTGCATAATTACAACACACGTTATAAGGATGGTTTCTGTCTACAAATTAGCCGCTTAAATATTAAAAAGTATTCACCTAATATACTTGGACCGAAGTTGTTCAATAAATTGTCAGATGATATCAAATCGACTACGACTGGGGCTTTTAAGAAAAAATTAAAAATGTACCTATTAGATAAATTATTCTATAACATAAATGATGTAATAAAATAATTTTACTTTTGATTTTGATATTATAAATATATATGTATAAATTTAGGTTAATATTATTATTTGTAAAGTACTATTTTCTTTTGGCTTTGTTCATTTTTAACGCATCCGATACTATAAAACTATATGTAATATTGTCATACAGTCGATGGAATAAACATTATTATTATTATTATTATTATTATTATTTAGGGAAATCACTACACAACCGGGTGGTAATTAGAATTCATTAAATTCTGCAAAAGTGAAAGGGTAAGTAATACTAGTCAAAAAAAAAACAAGGAAGATTTTATTTTATGTTGGAAAATTGACTGTGAAACTATAGCTCAAAAAGATCTGTTACACAATATTTAGGGGAAACTGCCCTAGTAATGTTTAATTGTTTGATGATCTTTACCTTAATAATACCCAATAAAGGTCTCGAGGGTAGCGAAAAAGTATACAACTTAACTTACTTGAATTATTCGAAATCGATAAATTTATATATACTCACAATCAATTACAATGTTTGAATGATCAAACACACAGTAACGTCAAACCAATTTAAAAATATTAAAAAAAACCTACTAGCATAGTTTTTTAAATATATAATCTTTAATTAAAAAAGAATTTTTCATTAATTCAACTACAATTACTGAAATTAATTCATTTCCTAATTTTACATAACATTACATCAAAAAGAAATTTTTTCCACAATAATCTTTAACATATTTTATGATCCGTTTAAATTGTTAATAATAGTAAAAATAATAGACATATTACTCCCTCTATATCAAGTTTATTGTTTCGTTCCTTATTCTCACACATACATTCGCGCCACTCATAACCTACACATATTAACTTCTCGCGCCATTTAAAAACCGCATGGTGATAATAGTTGACTATTTTAAAATTTTTACAATTTGACGCATAATCAATTATATCTGCACATTAATGATTTTCTCGATGGTCTTTTATATTCCATTTATATATGAAGAGCTTGTACCAGACGCGTGAGTATATTACTTTATAATAATTTTTCCCTTTATCCATTTTCAACTAACCTCAATCGTAATACAATTTCTTAAATGAATACTAATTATTTTAATATTTATGTCTTTGTCAATTGCGAATTATATGTATATAATCGATGTACTTCATATACTTTATTAGAATTATATATAATTTAATTAGTTTTAGTTTTTTATGTTATTTCTCAAATATATAATAATTTATTTAATTCTTATTTCATAGAGTAAAACATGTATTTATTTTAATTAACATACATAATATTGTCTTAGTATTATACTTATATTCTCATTTTACATTGCTTATATTCTACTATTTTATACTGAATTATATTATGTTTGTAAATTCTGCTGAAGATGACCTAGTATATAAAGTCGAAACTAGTACAGAAATAAAATTAGATAAAAATTGGATGTACCTTTTCTTAATCATAAAATAGAAAAACGGTTAAATGGGGAAGGAAGTGTAGATTTACGAGGCGAATAAAATTTCACTTTCAAAGTTTTCAAAAAAGTCAAGGGAAACTAGGTATTTTGAAAAAAATATTTTCCGAGATATGACGCAATCTTACATTTTTTTAAATGAAAACTATTGTTGGCTATCGCCAACTAATAATTACAATATTGCTATTATTATAAACAACTGCAATTGTTTTACTTTTATCTTTTTCATGGCTAACTACTTTAATTTATAATAAAACTTAAAATTACTATAACTCACTTATTTATAGAAATATTGAATTAAAGAGAAAAAAATAATCTATCGAATGAGGTCATAGCTAACTATGATTTCCATTTAAAAATGTAAGTTTGTGTCAAAGACAATCCTCACTTAGAAGTAGTAGTAACTCGTGCTGACAAAGGCAACTTGTACTGTAATTATGTCAAAACAGGATTGCGAGTCCAAATCTTTAGATCTATTAAATGATATTGACATTTATAAGAAACTTAACAACAACCCTACACCTTTAGTGGAAAGGAAACTTAACAAATTAATCGATGATCTTTTCAAGAAAAATTATATTAATAAAATTACCTAAATATATGCATCTTCAGAGCCTAAAAGTTTTGAATCATTCCAATGATCGGACAGTTGAACCTCGCGAGAATCCAGTTGCCTAGATGAAGTGGCTTTGCCGGAAACACGCACATACCAAACTCCGCTCTGTTTCTCCTAATGTGGTGGTGGCTTAAAAGAACTGTAATACTCTCATTCCACGTTTCCAAAAACATAATGTAATATACTCCATTAAATGTGAACAATGTGACCTCGTATACATTGGTCAAACATCACAAAAACTTAGTAAACGTTTAACACAACACAAAAGTGACATGAAACACAAACCACGATCCACAGTGTGCATTGCAATGACACTGCCCATACACCAGACTATAATAACACCAAGGTGGTTACGTCAGAACGAAACACGTTTAAGAGAAATTTTCTTGAAATGTGTCATTCACAAAAAAACGTATGAATTTAAAAAAAAGACATTGACGGACTAAGTAACATATATAGCAATCTATTATCGCTACATAACTCCTAATCTCTTCCAAATCCCCCTTTTTCCAATGTATTCAGTTCTAATAGACTTTTCACTCCCCTGTCTAATCCCGTTTTACAGTCCCTCTCTATATTTTCCTATTATTTGGTAATTCTTGTTTTTCTTTTTCTTCCCTATTTTTATGTTTTTTCCTTCATACCTCAAATTATAATTTAACTCTCATTACAGTCCTCCCCTTTGTTACTGTCTGAAGTTCTTAAAACAATTTTCCTCTCACTCTTGCTTTTGTTTTCATCTTTAGTTTCCTTTCGGCTCTGCGTGTATAAGATGTGTTTCCGTCATTCCCACCGCTCTCTTTTGGTTCTGGTTTCCTTCTGGGTATCATCTGATATAGCGACCTAAATTGAGGGTTTATGTTTTCGGGTAATTGTTGGGGTCACTCCTAATAATTACGCGGAAATTCCTCTTTTTTCGTCGCTCGGGGTTGGTTCTGTTTCTGATCTCCTTTACAGTCTTTCGGAATCTGCAATAAAAATAAGGGTTCGCATTTCAAATTCTTAAGTTGCCCCCTTTTTCGGCTACCCCAGGGATTTGAAAGGAGGCGAGGGGATGGTATTTTATCAGAATCCGATGTCTCCCTCAAAAGTATGTGTGTGTGTGTGTGTGTGTGAATTTGGCCTTAAAAAAGAACATTTGTTTCATCTAAATCTGTTGAAACATTTTTTAATATAAAACGAATTTTTACGATTCTAGCGCCATCTGTGTGGAATTTGAAAAGTCTCCAGATAAAAAGCATATTTTTTACACTCTATCTGAACCTGCAATAAAAAAATAGGGGTTTACATTTAAGATTTTCAAGTTGACCCCCTTTCCCGGCCCCCTTGGGGTCTGAGGGACTATTTTGTCAGAATACGATGTCGAAACTATGAAAGTTTCCATTCGGCACATTTTTCTGTACGAAGCATTGTTTTCAAGTTATTCGAGGCCGTAATGTAAAATGGGATATCCTGTATATACAGGGTGCGGCAAAACAAACAGTGCAGTTTGGAACGCCCAGTACATCCCGTGTGGTGGGGGTACCTAGCTGGAAGGAATCGCATTGTGTCGGGGGGGTCGTGCCATTTTTAGTCGTTACCATGGTTTGGTCTGGAGACCCCTCCCAAGAAATGTTGAGCCGGGCCCATGAGAGGACGAATTTTTTCAGTAGTGACAATGCCCACTTCCATCTCTGTGGAGGGGTGAATAAATAAAATTTTCGATACTGGGCTGTAAATAACCCAAGGCAACTTTACGAGAGACCACTTCACTCCCCAAAAGTCACCGTGTGGTGTGCGATTTCCAAATTTGGGGTGATTGGGCCTTATTTTTTTTATAGAGATGTTAGAATTTTGTTTTACCTCGTTTGGAAGAACTGATGGAGGAAGCAGATCTGGGAGACATATGGTTTCAGCAGGACGGGGCTACGGCCCATACTGCTCGAGTTTCAATAACGAAACTGCGACAGGTATTCCCTGGGCGCCTTGTTTCTCTGAGAGGTGATGTGAAGTGGCCCGCACGCTCCCCTGATCTGTTTTTAGGCATCGACCTTGCACCTTGGAAGAACTCAGGGATCGAATTCGGGAGGAAATCGCGGCTACACCCATCGAGATGTGCCAAAATGCGGCCGAAAATTTCAGAAATCGCCTTCATCAATGTATCGCTGCTGGTGGTCATCATCTTTCTGATGTCATCTTCATGACTTAATGCATAAAACGGCATGATGTACCCATTAAGATAAAATAAACCCCATTTCGTTAAATTGCGCCGTTTTTGTTTAATAGCCCTTCAAAACTGCACTGTCTGTTTTGCCGCACCCTGTATAATAACTTATAGATGCAGTATTGTTGGAACTAAAGTATCTATGAGAAAAAAAATAATTTCTCAGAGCATTTCTGCACGGTTATCTTACGATAATTATATAAGAATAAATAGCTAACAATGTAGTTAAAACAACTACTCCTCGGGCCAAAGCACCGCTACGCACTTCCGCCACATGACGTATGTAGTACATAACAAACACATTCCGAAATTACGTAATTACGTAAGACAATCTCCAATTCCACTATATCACAGCTCGATAGTGGAGATATGCCCTTATTACGTGGGTCCTTCCAGATGAAAGGCCTGCACGAGAATGAATCGATTTTAATAAAATAGAAACATTGCCGATGGAATTAAGTTCTCGTGGTGCTTCTAGAAAACGATATCAGCACAAGGTATAAAGCCTGCTCTTAGCATTTTAATGTGTTCTAAAGCACCGCCGGGCATTGAATTACATAACTATTAATAGTATTAAAATATTACTAGAAAGGAACCGAAAACTTTTGTAAAAGGAAGGATTTAGTTTATAGAATGGAATTGAATTAATTTATTCGTGCCAATAATACAATATTGTAGTAATGTTACATTACATAAAATCATTCTAAAATTAATCACTAAATATTAATATTGGATTGATGAGGATGATACTTGGCGAAACTCCATTATGCAATTATTAAATACAAACACGCCTGTTTAGAATTTTGCTCTCAAAACTTTAAACAGTCGTGTTTTTATTTAGTAACTACTAAATAATAAATTAATTAAATTTGTTAAGATAATAAAATTGAATTGAACAAATAAATCAGGTTCAACCATATACACATTAAAATCAGAAATTAAACATTTAAAACAAAAACACTTTGATACTATAAAATGCTATAGGAAGTAAATATTGTTTAATACATGATTTGAACATTTTGTTGTTAAGTTTGTTTACCTCTTGTGCGAGTTTATTAAACATAATAGTGTGTTTCATTTCGAGATAATAATAACCTGCAATGTATGGGTCTGATATCTTCCATTTTTTGTGCTGGGTAATCACGGTAAGCGCTATTCAGTGAGTACTTCTTATGATGTTTATTATATCTAAATTTAATAATTTTTACAGTTTTTCCTTTATCCAATAACTGCTAATATTCTAACATCTCTACGCTGTAAGCAAAATATTCGTTTTTCCGCGCTCGAGAGACCCCAAGAAAGTAATCCGTATAATAAGAACGAATGAGTGTAAAATAGTTTTTACAATATCTTAAAAAAGAATGTTTGATAGATTTCTCAACAAATAGATATTTTTGGTAAATGTATTTGCTAAGTTAGAAACGTGAACGTCCCATTCAAATCAAGGTCTATATGCAGCCCAATAAATTTATCTGAACTAGTAGTAAATTCTTCTTCGTGCTTTCTTAAAGTAAATAACACATTTATAATTATATTCTTATATTTTATTCTCATATATAAATTATTTAACGCGAACCAGGTCTTACATTAATTCCAAATATCAATTTCACTGATAAGTATATGTTCCTTATTACAACTTAATATAGAGACTGTAATATCGTTTGCAAATTGGGTGACTCACTATTTAAAAATATTTGCGGAAAGTTATTGGCGTAGATCAACAACAAGAGTGGCCGCAAGTGAGACCCTTGTGGAACACCCACGGTGTCAAGTACTTTCTGAGATGTCATATGATACTATTTGTCTTCTATTACTTAGGTAAGGCATACTCATCCTAGACTAGATGAAATTTATATAAATAAGTAGGTGACAATTTATATAAATTTAATAGAAAATAGATAACTTCATCTATAAATAAAAATGTTTTCACACGTACAATTGGCACAGTAAAGACACAATAAAGATTATTCAAGTTACAATAGTAAACCAGACCAAAACGTTTTGCATTTGATATAAATTATAAATAATTGTAAATGTAATAAATTTGTAAACCTAGTAACTACAATAAACATATTGAACTTGAAATAATACATAATGTACGACATTATACCAATTTTAATCAGGAAATCGAGTTTGAACGTAGCTGAGTAATTTATCTACGAATAGCCGGATTATATTATTGCTAAAAAGCACGATCTTTCCATTTGATGAAGAACAACGATGTTTGTATCGTGCTCTTAGAAATAAAATAAATTATTCCAAAATGCAAGTTATATAACATTTTAGCAATAATTATATTTGTATGTATATTACCAAGTAGTATAAGTCCAACCATTTTCTCCGTTTTAAATAAAATTAAAGATAATGTTGGAGTGAACCATTTTAGATAAATTTAATGTAAATTAACTTGAATTATATTGTTTTACAATAAATTTGTATATGTTTATATTATTTCCCCAAATATAATAATAATAATAATAATATATATTCAATAAATGTAGTTCCTTACTTGACAACAACAAAAAAGGATACAGCGACCAAAATTATTGAAACAGTCAAAAATGCACACTTTTCGGACATAGGTAGTTTATGATTTGGCAAAAATATATCTAATTTATGTCTCGATTCCTTTTTACTAGTAAATTTAAAACTTATTCTTATTATTGAAAGTAAATGTTTGACACTCATAGAAATACAAAGCTTACGCAGTAAGTATATTTTTTGAAAACATTTCTAGAGGAAACAAAAATTTTGGCATTCTGATAATAAGTATTGCTCTCTTTTGAATTATAAAGATATCTTGTACATATTTGGTGTATCCCAAGTGAATAATACCGTATTTTATTATAGATTCTATCAAAGAATGATAAGCACTGATTATAGTATGTGTATTTAGTGTATTATTACGTAAGATGCGCAAAGTATAGCATTGTTTACTTGCTGTTTTTTCTAGGTCTATTTCCAAGACAGAGTTTCATCTAAGTGTAAACCGACTAGTTTGGTTTCTGCAAAACAATCTTTTGGTAAGTTGTCTATCTTAACATTCTTAAATATGGGTTTTTCGCTAGTTTGATACAATATAAAGTTTGTTTTTTTGAAATTTAAGACCAGTTTATTTCTTACACACCATTCATTAATTGAGTTTAGAGCTTTATTTACTTTGCCTTTTAATGTTCCCTGTGCCGCACTGATAGACACTGGAGCTCAGAAGTAATGTAACACCCAGAAAGAAAAATGTTTTAAATGTTTTTGTATTAAATTTATGTTCAGTTTTTGTGTCAGAATAAACAATTAGAAAAAAATGACAAAAATTCAATATGTGTTGGCCCGTCGTGGTTGTTGTAGCACTCGGCGAGGCATAGACCGAATCAAGTGGTCGATGTCTTCTTGTGGTGAGCGATCCCACGCCTGTTGATAACAGATGCACAATTGGTCCAAAGTCCTTAGTGGCTGTGGCAATTGCTGAAGTGTTGTTCCAATTCTATCCCATACATGTTATATTGGCGAAAATTATATTATTTGTTTGTAAAAATTTGATGATCTATGCAATCAAACGCACACGTAAAATATAAAAAAATGCCACAACACAACTCCACATTTTCTAAATAATTAATAATTTGTTTAATATAATTTAAAATAGGTTTATCTATTCCTTTGCCACGGTGATTTACATTTTGTAATTTATGTTTATTAAAGAAACTGATTAACCTCTCTGTTACTAACATTTCGATTAGCTAGAAGAACGCTGATATAAGGGTTATTGGTCGATAATTTTATAAGTATTGGCGTTTTCTTTTTTATACATTGGTTTGATTAAACCATATTTTAATGCTTTAGGGAAAACTCTTGTTTCAAACGTTTCGTTGATGAGATTGCTAAGAGAATCAGCAATAAATTTTATCGTTTGTTTTAATATATGTATAATTTGAAATATTATCGACGAGTTTTTCTTGTTTGATAACGTACGTGATTTAGTTATGATTCTTTTCCGGTGTGACAGGCCCATAATACAAAGACTGTCCGTTCATTTTAATAGAATCTAAATTCGGTCTGATTGGTACGTTTCCTTACAAAGTTATTGGTTTACCATTGAATTGCATGTTAAACTTTTTCGCTAAAAGTTTTGGATCTGTATTCACTATCAGCTGCTTCACTACGACAAAACTCCTAACTTGGAACTCTACTGTTAACAATTGGACCTTCTGAAGGAAGCAATCGCCCAGAAGCAGCCAGCTTTGGCCAATAGAGGAGGAATTGTGATCCATCAGGACAACGCCAGGCGACACAAATCAATAGTGACTCACCAGAAGCTCCGAGAGCAATGGGTTGGGAGGTTCTTATGCATCCAACTTATAGTCCGGACCTGGCACCAAGTGAGTACTACCTGTTCCTGTGCATTGCAAACAATTTTGCTGGTGAAAAATTCGCTTCAGGAAAGACTAGTGAAAATCGACTATATCATTTTTAATATACTGAATACTTGTTGCGCTATTTTAAATTAGTTTAACTTTGAAAATGATCCTAACCGATCGAAATACGTGTCAGGCAACTGATAATAAAATTATGGAACAAAACAAGTGTTCTACTTTACCCAATTTTATATCATTTTTTGCAAATAGGGATGATGTACTCAATTTTTGAGTGCCATAGAAGAGTTTATTTGGAGAAAGCACCTTACTTCGAAAATGATCCGTTCCAAATGTAAGTAGGTTTTCTAATTTTATTATTTATATTTATGCAGATCTGTGAACAAATTTGTTTATTTGATAAAGACTTTGTGCAGAAGCGAAATGGTTCATCTTATTTTTAAATTCCTTGAGAAAATCGTCAGTCTTTGGTTTGTTTTCAAATTTGAGCATTCGATGATATCATTCGAATAGTTTTAGCGTTGAACCATGAACGTACTCAGAATAAGTGCTGCTAAATGGTACTTTTGCCACATTTCTTAATCGTAACAATAGCAATCGTAAACTGTCTTCATAATTCTGTGCAAAATGAAAGAGCTTCAAACCTTGTTTATTTTGTTTATTAAGACGTTTTACTAATCCGCTAGACTGTGGGTAATATGCGATAGTAGTATTGAGGTGAATGCGTGACCGCTAATTAAATTCCTTCTAAAATGCAGAACAAAACTGGCTTATGTGGTCGCTAATTAAAATGCAAAAAACACCAAAACCCGAAAACCACATGTGAATGAAGCTACTAAGAGGGTAGGTATATCAGTAAGGGATAAAACTAATAAAACACGATTTGATTTCTTTCTTCACTAATTTATTTTTACACGTTAATTGTACATTTTGAGCTCATTTTCAATAACTGAATGAACTGAATTAAAAAATCTATTATTAGAAAATTCAATAGCAACATAAAATATTAAACAATATATTGAGTTAACAAGGATAGTAATGGAGTGCAACACGTTTGAATTCGACAATAAATTCTACAAACAAACATTCGGAACAGCCATGGGTAATCCACTCTCACCCTTCTTAGCTAACATTTTTCTTAATCACCTAGAAAATAGAGCCAAAAACACAATACCTGGCTTCCCGAGAGTTTGGTTCTCGTACGTTGATGACGTATTGGCAATCATCAATAATAACACTGACATAGAAAGCTTGTTGTCGAGTTTAAATGGTTTGTACCCCAGCATCTCATTCACACACGAAATGGAAAATAACAATCAACTTCCCTTTTTAGACTTACAAATAATTAAAAATAAAAATAACAAAACACTAGAATTCTACATATACCGAAAACCAACACACACATTTAACTACATTCACGCATCATCAACATCACCCATTCAACACAAACTAGCAGCATTTAACAGTATGATTTATAAAGCGATAAACTTACCATTATCAAATGAAAACAGGACAAAAGAATTAGCATTCATAAAAAACATTGCACAATCACTAGGTTACAATAAAGATACAATAAATAAACTCATAAATAGACACAAAATTAATCACAAAATTAAACAAAGCACAAAACTCAATACGTCAAAAGAAACCAATAACAGAAAATATGCGAAATTTATATACAATCAGACCATTGGCCACAAAATAAATAATATATTCAATAAATTTAACCTAACAGCCGCGTATTAGAGTGAAACAAAATTAAAATATTATTTAAATAACACCTTTACCAAAATCAATAATCTACAAAAATCTGGTATATATTCAATTATTTGTAATAATTGTAATAAATTATACATTGGTCAAACCCAAAGAAATTTAATTAAGAGATTCAAAGATCACAATTATCATCTAAAAAATCAAAATCCAGACAAATCAGCAATAGCTTTCCATAATTTCCAAACCGGACATCAATTCTCACTTCATAATGTAAAATTATTAAAACAATCAAGTAGTTTCAGATTAAACATGTTAGAAGCAATAGAAATGTATAAATGTCAAGACAGGTTATTAAATTTCGATTTAAGTCCACTAGATAACTCATTGTTAAGTCTCGTCCCGAAAAAGAATTGTAAACCTACAGACATCTTACCCAGTAATACTAATCCCCCATTCAATAGACCCGACAAAATTAAACTTAGGTTTTCCCACTAATCCCTATAACGTGTATAAACAGATGTAATTAGTTTTAAAGCATTCTGTTATTGAAAATGAGCACAGGGAGCTCGAAATGTACATTTAACGTGTAAAAATAAATCAGTGAAGAAAGGAAATCAAATCGTATTTTATTAGTGATTATTACTTCACATAACTCAAAACAAATAGTGAATATATTAGTAAGGGATATTGATTCTGGCCATCATCACTTTTGAAAAATACACCACCATGGTTACGCTGGGCCACACATAACGGGTAATGGAAATGATATGTTGAAATGAAATTGTGAAATTAATGGACGATTATTTTTTAAAGTGTATCAACTGATCTTCTTTTTGAGGTTGGCGACCATATTTTTATACTCGTCCCGATCTTGCGCAAATTCTCTGTGCGAGTAGATGCGGGTGTGTATAATTCTCAGAAATATTTTCAGCACATATCTCATGATGCTAAACAGTAGTCACTAAATATTTTAGCATTTGTTTGGAAGAGTTGTGAATTTGGACTTTATCCTTAGGAATGTGACATATATTATAGATTTTGTTATAAATCTGAATCAATCACTTGAATATTTCTTCGTTTTTTGCTTTAAATAGTTCTGCATTAAGTTTATCTGATCCTGCAGCCTTCCCGTTTTTTGTGTCTTTGATTGCCTTTGGAAGTTCTTCCTTTAGAAATGTTGGTCAGTTTAAGGGCCTATCTTTTCTTTCTGAGTAGGGTGGCCTGTCATCTGAAAACAGTGTCCCTGCATATTCCTTCCACGTTGTCATTTAGTATATATGTTCTATAATTAGTTTTATGTTCGTTTGTTTCATACCTGATTTTTTTGTAAAGGCTGAAGGTGTTATGTTTTGCGTGGTAATTTTCTATTTCTGAACATTTTGGTTAAGCACTTTTGCTATTCTGACTTCTTGTCTATTCTTCTTTTTTTGTGTTCTCTTGGACCTTTCTGTTTTCTCTGTTTCGCTATTAATTATATGATGCTATCCTTCATCCATTATTGCTTATCTTATCGTTGGAACAAGCCTACAGTTGTAATGTTGGTTGGTATTACATCTTTTATCTGGGCGTTTAGATTGTTAGCATATATTTGTGCAGTAATGGGATCTTTAAAATAGTCTAGTTCTACCTTTTTTGCTGCTTGTTTTACTTATGGAAAAGTAAAGTGAGATATGTTTTTACTCTGGTTAGAGCATGTTCTCCGACTGCTTCCCACATGACTTTTTGCATTTAAAATATTATGATCATAATATTTTTGTTTAGTTATTTTTAACAATTTGTCATATTGTATTTTATATTTTTTAAGAAGGAAGAAGGTTTTTACATTCCAGGACACTTACTGATATTGTATATAAAATAGATATTTATTTTTGAGGTTTTTAGTTGTACAGTGTGTGAATTTTTTCCTCTTTATTACATTGTTTTAATCCGTTGAAAAGAATTGTAAAATTGATTTAAATAAACATTTTAGAAAGACGACCATTTTTTATGAACATCTTGTTGTGAAACTAATATTTTTCAGTCGTCATCACTTAACTTTTTGCAAAAAAAAGTATTCAAATTCTGGTTTACAAGAAATGTGCTATATGATGAATCGGCTCTTTTATATGTAGTCTTCACACTTACTGATTGTGCAGTGTTATCTGAAATTCCAGCATTTCTAATGGTGCCTTGGCACCGTGATTTAAAATCCGTTGTAGTCCGGAGCCTCTGCAGACGTGAGTTTAGCAACGAGTGGGGATGACTGGTGAAGGTCCGGCGGGGGGTCCGGGTCCTGGGAGGCACGTGCTTGCTGGTTTAGGAGATGAGATGTCATAAGTAGGGAGTGAGGGGATGTTTGGGTGTTTCAGTGGAGTAGTTTCTGGGCGGATTAGCGGGAGGGTATGAGTGTAGTTAAAGGGGCGCTATGATTTTTTTAATAATGAAGATGAAATGAAATGAGTGGAATCTTAGGGAAGAGTGATTAGATAATTGGGAGTAATGGCTCTTTTTCTTGCTTCGCGGTTTGTTGATGGGTTGGTGGTGGAGGAACGGGTTTAGAATTTACTGATAAGATTTGTTATTCTGTCTGCTAAGGGAATAGTGTTGGAAGAGATGTATACTATGTCATTAGGGGAGTCAGGTGGGAATTGCAGTATTTTCTAAGAAGACGGCGTTCTAAAGAGAAGAGGAATTCAATCTGAGAAGGAGTAGAGAAGGTGAAAAGAGCAAATGGAAATTCAAGTACAGGTCTAATGAAAGCCCTGTATGTGCGGAGTTGGATATTGGAAGTGTGGTCTGGGAGGGGTCTTGAGAAAGCTTTTTTCCTTTTTACGATGACAGAGGGACTGAGGTTGTGTTGAAAAAGATTACCTAAGTAGGTGACATGTTTTTGTAGAAAGAGAAGGTGGTTATTAACAGAAAGGGGTGATGGAACAGGGTGAGGGTAGTTTACGATGGTAGTGCGAGTGATGGAAAATAATGTATTGTGATTTAGAAGGGTTAGGTAGGTTTAGGTAGTTTTGATAAGATGAATTACTTTTTCACTTTTTCATTTGGGGGAGGGGGGACAAGCTGACTGCCTTTTGGGGTATATGTTGGAGAATGCCGGGTAGTCGGCGACAAATTGGGAGCATTTGGGGGATGTGGCAGTACATTTACTAGAATTGTGGTTGCTGCCGGCGCAGATGCCGCAGGTAATAGGTTTAGTGCATAGGATAGAGGGGTTGTGGAATCCCATTCAGGAGGAGCATTGGATGGAGCGAAGGAGCAGAATAAATTCCAGCATGAATTACCTGCGATTTAAATTTGTAAGCACTATTCGTTATATAATTATCTAGGCAACTTCTGCTATTTTCTGTGATCCGTATGCTTTCTCTTACTAGAAGTGAGCGACTAGTTTCGGTTGCAGGATTCTTCATTCTTTATTAGCTTCGTTTTTCCTGCTAACCTTTAAATAAATACATACATAAAATAAAATCATACAAAAATTTTGGCCGCAGGAATCACAGGCGAAGTTCACTGCTTCTCAATGATCTTCCACCCGACCCATATCCTTCCTCACACAAGTGATGGCTCTTGATTGCTTCTGAATTAATTCTTATTCATTTCCAATAAAGGTTATTAAAAACTGGTACTAAACACATGAATTGGCTCTATATGTTTTAACAAATAGAAAACATTTAATAGTTATTTAAGGTACAAGTGTAAAAAGTGATGCTATTTGTATCAATTAATAAAAAATTAAGTTTTTCGTCGAAAATTTGTGCTATAATATAATCATCTATCAAATTTGACATTTCTGTGCAATGAAAACAGTTTGACATTACCGTGCAATAAAAACGTAAAAAAGCACTAGTGCTTTAAAAAGCCACTTTTACAATGAAAAATGATGCTAGACGCCTTTCTGTACGATCGTAGATAAAATGAGTTTTTTTCATATTTTTATATTTTAAGAAATAACCGATAAATATATTTGAAAAACTAGGGCAATTACATTCTAAAAATTACTAGTATGTGAGAAATGTCAAATGTGCCACGTCGTATTAGAGCACGAACATACGAAGTTCTGTTTAGAAGCAATATGATAATTAAAATGGGCGTTCCGTCCCTAGAGGAGAGATTTACCTGTCAGAAATGTGTTGCAGCAGATTTTAAATAGATAGCATAACGTAACGTATTATCGTATATTATGTATATACAAACTAAGTTTGAGTGAATGTAAATATGAGGTAATAATTAGTTAATTTACTATTGTATACACACAAAGACCTACACACTCACACGCACATAACTACATTCGAAGCGCCGTATGCGTCCCACAGCCGTATAGAATATAGAAAGCAACCTATTTTTTAGGTCATTCATCTGTATGTTATTATTATACGCTATCAAAATTGTAAACTTTGAAATGAAATAAGTTAACAAAAATTGATTAGGTATTTGGAAAATTTAATAAAGCATATAAAATACAATACATGGTGTCCCCTTAATGTAGGAAAATGGTTAAACTTAAGGTTTCCTGAATTAATATGATAATATGATTCATGCAGCTCCACGAGATATAACAAATTTATAGTTAAGTTGAAATTAGTCTTTGATGTTTATTATTAATTAATTTTGTTTATAATAATTGAACGCTACATTCAAGTTTCTTTTTATCGTTTTATATTATAGTAATTTTTTACACATTGACCGCATATCAATAAATTAATCAAATTATTATTAAATTATTAAACATATATTATTAATTACTCAAAAACTTGAAATATATTCTTCTAAAAAAGAACATATTACTAATATATAGTGATAAATAACCAACTTAATATAATACAATTAAAGAGGCAGAAAGACTTCTGGTCAATAGCCTTTTGACAAATTAACACATTAACACCTCATACATTATTCATCATTTTAATGTAAATATGTACAAAATTTATCAATAAATATATGTTACTGATATAGAAGAAATAATTTTAAATTGAATTTTATGTAAATGCTACAATTATAAATGTTTTCTGTCTGTGTTTTAACTTTATTAGAAGAATTTTATTTATAAGTAATATAATTATCATTTGAATACGAATAAAGTAATGTAGATTTACGATTGAAGTGACAAATTCCCTAAGGAATTTACTTGATGTTTAAGCTGTACCAAATTGCAGCACTCTGCCCCGAGCAGTATTGAAAATATTTAGAAAAATGTGTTAAAATTCCTTAATTTTGATGACCTGCATCCTGGTTATTAAACCTTTATAATATTTGTTTTACGAATCATTATTTTCAATCTAGTATATGTGGTTAATTTTATTCCCCCAGTTACAGAAACACAGAAACACCCTGTA
>OZ018393.1:30717437-30791331 GCA_963969525.1 Ontholestes murinus | reverse complement strand
CTTGAAGAAGCCACAGTATGGCGGAACAATTTTAGTAAGTTAAATAAAAATTTAGTAATCAACCAATTATTATTAATTAGATACAAACATTGAATTTCCAAATTCATGTAAAGTCTAATATCTGTTTGAATAATTAAACTATTTGTACTACTTTACCTTTATCATGCACTTAATAAACTACTATTAAAAAGAGAAATTGTGAAAAACTCACAGCATCTGATTGGATAACGTTTTAACCTGTATTATTTTCTTGAACTGGTAATTTTCTTGTGAAAAATTTTGTGGAAATAATGCAACGATGAAATTTCACTGTCTTTGTTTAATTTTCACATCGTATCGTATTACCTCACACCCTAGGGACCGCGGTGGCCTAGTGGGTAGAGTGCCTGCTCACGGGCCACACGGTTGTGGGTTCAAATCCCAGCCGGGCGGTGGATTTTTCTAAAGGAAGAATTCTCCGTCCGGATCCATGGATGTTCGTGTATGTCCCTCATTGGTATCACAACGGGCCTATCTAGGCCTAAGTGTGCATCTCTTCGCGGTGCACGAAGAGGTGCTGCCACACCAACCTAACCTAACCTACCTCACACCCTAAGTTCTCCCCATTTAGCTCTTGTAACACTATATATTCAGGTGTCGACCTCTCCACTCCTAACACTCGTCTCATGCACCATATTTGTTTCCGCTTCACACACTCATACCTCTTTGTTCCCCACACCTCCACACCATACATCAAAGTTGACTTCACACACACATCCCACAATCCACACATCACTCTCACATTGTTTTCCATCCATCTCCCCATCTTTCCCACACCACTCCCCATGCTCTTCTCGCCTTTCCTTGTACCCATCTCATGTGCTCTGCATACCCTCCCGTACACTTAAGAATAAATCTCAGGTGAACATTTTCACCCGTTCAATCACTGCCCCTTTCCATTTTAGCTCTCTCTTTCTTTATTCCCTTCATTTGTTCCTAAACCTCATCCATTTTGTTTTACCTACATTCACTCGTAACTCCCTCTTATCCATGTACTTTTCCACTCTCTCTAACATCTTTTTCGCCGCCATCAGCACAATATGATCCGCGTACGCTAACATCCAAACTTTGTTATTCCCAATCACCACGCTACCCGCTTGCCCTCTCCTCAACACCTCATCCAGTTCACGTATATACAAGTTAAACAATAGAGGGCTTTGCGGGCATCCCTGTTTCACTCCCATCCATGTTCAAATATCTCTGATACACTATTCCCCACCTTTGCCACACACCACGTTTCTTCATATACTCTCCTCACAAACTCAACCATCCCCTCACTTACCCCTCTTCTTTTCAAACATTCCACCAATCATTCCCTCGGTACGAGTCATACGCCTCTTTCAAGTCTAAGAACACCGCTTACATACTTCATCTTTCTTCCATTATTTTTTCTACCATTCTGGTCAGGGTAAATATCTGGTGTGTTATAATCACTTCCCCTCATAAACCTTCCCTGTGTCTCTGGCACAAGACCTTTTTCTTCAACTTCCTTCACAAGACTGATTTTAACTTCGGTCATTGCTATTTTATATCCCGCATTAGTAACTGTTATTCCACTATAGTTATATAACTTTCCTCTGCTTCCTCCCTTATGCACTGGGCCCACGGCCCCCAAACTTCCAAGACCGCGATATTTCCTTATCCTCTTTTCATATTTGATTCAGAATTTTTCTGAAGGTTCTTCTCTTCTTTTCCCCAATCGCCTTCCAAACTTCCTCCTTTAGGCCATCTGGCCCTGCCGCTTTCCCCTTCTTTACCTCATCAAGCGCTCTCCACCTCCTCCTCCGTGAAGTCCTCATATAGCCCCTTCCTCCCCTTAGTCTTACTCCACATGGTTTTCCGCTTCCTTTCTCACACTTCTCCACCCATTCCTCCAGTGCCACTTCCATTTGCTTTTTTTCTCCTCCACTCCTCAAAACCCTCCACATATCCGCTTCATTTGTACACTTCTTTAATTCTTTTATCTTTCCTCCACCACCACCTAAAATTTCCTCTCCTCACACACCTTGGTATAATGCTTTCTTGCCTTCCGGCACTGTGCTTCGCCCTCCACATCCCTCTCTTTGCCAATCTGCACTCCCCATTAAACCATCCCTTCTCTCCTTCCTTCCTTCCCCGCGAT
The DNA here is from genome assembly GCA_963969525.1 of Ontholestes murinus. Classification (NCBI taxonomy): domain Eukaryota; kingdom Metazoa; phylum Arthropoda; class Insecta; order Coleoptera; family Staphylinidae; genus Ontholestes; species Ontholestes murinus. The sequence continues at coordinate 30,789,170 of OZ018393.1, read as the reverse complement.
TTCTCGCCGAATCTCACTATCGCCTCTTCTAATTCTTCTATCGTTCCCACACCCACCCATTCCACTTCGTCCAGCTTTGCCTTCCTGATATCTTTTTCTCCGCTCTCTAATTTCTCCCTTTCCTGACCCTGCTCGTCTTCTCCACTTTTATCATTAACGGCAAGTGATCTGAACCCTCCACCTCTTCAACGACCATCCTCTGCGCCCCACTTTTCCTACAACCCTTCACCATAGCATAGTCTATCACGCATCCTCCTCTCATTCCAGTATATGTTCTCTCCCCCTCTCAATCTTCTTCTGTGCATCCGTTCAGAATCTCCCACCCCTCTTCTATCACCCACTCCTGCATTCTCCTCCCCTCCGCATTTACATATCTATCTTGCGATTTCCTCTCGATCCCTCTCCCTTCCTCACTGCTTCCGCCTCTTAATTCCCCTATCCTTGCATTGAAGTCTCCCCCCCCACGATGTATCTTCCTCCTTCCTTCGTCCTCTTCTCCAACGTCTTCCTTATCTCTCTCCAGAGACATAGACCACCCCTACCCTAAACATATCTCACCCAACCCACATCTCCCTCTCCCTCCATTAATTTCACCCTGCCCTGTTGACTGCCTCCTCTTACTCCCACTATCATCCATCCCCTTGCTCCTCCTCTCCGACGTTCTTCTCGCCTCCTTCATATCCAACCTAAATCCCCCCGGTAGCTTCGCGTTCACTTCTTCCCAATTTTCCTTTGTTACCCGCGTCTCCACCAGTCCTCGAAATTTATCAGCTATTTCTTTAGGCGCTAAAGGTGCTCGGTAATAAAATAAAAGGAATTTATTCTTTTGATGAATTTAATCACGCAAAACACCTTGTATTTCTATTAGCTACTTTGCGGTGCTTTTACCCATGTTAGGAACACAAAATACTGATCCCATCGAAAATATCTTTTATTTGGTTATTAATTCATCATATCCTTGACGATCCCAACAATTAAATAAAGGACTACCAATAAATTACAATTATCTCGAATTAAATATTTTGGTAAGGTTGGATATACGTAGACACATTTTCGTTTCGACCGTATAAAATTATTTGTTGGAAGTGTTCCACTACATACCCTAAGTACGCACATTTCTCTACAATAGTGTACAGTTAAAGTTAACCGTTCGGTGCAGGTAATAAATATAACATTAAAGTACCAAAAATAAGACCTCTTTACAATGTGTAACTATGTCGTTTAATGTCGAAAATATTGTTCCACATATCTTCCAATGTCAGGCTGACAGAAAACGATCTTTGCCACTACCACAAAAAAAGGCTCAAGCAAGAGGGCTCGAACGGAAATGGTTGGACAATTATTAAAAAAATGCAGAATTTCAGGATACCATTCAAGAGCAAGAAAAGACTCAGGATAATCAAATAAGTGAAGATGTGTCAATTAAAGTTTCTTCGCCGCATAATGATATCCAAGAAACATCTGATAGTAGGGCGTCGTACAATTGGTATTCAAACTAGACCAATAAACTTTAAAAATCGATATATTCAAACAGACAATGTCGGTGATATAAAGAAGTGTAGTTTGCTCACCTATTAAAATAAAACCGATAAAGAAATTTATAAGTACAAGCATGTCTCCTTTATTAAAAAGTGGATCCTCTTCTAGCATTACAAGTGTTTCTGAATATTGTCAGTGCAGTGGTTCATCATCGAGCCCTAGTCGTGACTTGATTAAAAATAGAATTAGTTCGATTTGTATTGAACGTAGTTTGTATTTATATAAAAAAAGTGTAGAATTTATTTAGGAATACCAACTGACTGTTATTTTATAATTTTATTATTAGTAAAAACTACAAAACGGCAGCTACAAGACATTTACATAACTTTAAGAAAAATTAGAAGTAACCTCCCTTTCGATGAAATAGCTGATGATTTCGGAATTTCTCACAGTCAAGCTGCAAAATCCTTTCGGAACACAGTCCCCCAAATTAGTTTTTGTTTGAATGCATATATTTTTTGGCCAGAAAGACAAAAAATTAAACTTCTGCCATTAGCATTTCGTGCAAATTATTATAATGTTCAAAGAATTATTGACTGTTTTGAAATAGAAATTGAAAAGCCTAATGATCCCATAAAGCAAGCAGCTACTTGGTCAGAATATAAAAAGGCAAATACTTTTAAATACTTAATATCGATTAACCGAGTGGTTTTATTAACTTTATTTCAAAAGGTTTTGGAGGGCGTACAACTGATGTTATAGCCGTTAAAAGATCGGATTACTTAGAAACATTAAAACCAAATTGTTCAGTGATGGCAGATCGTGGATTTAAACAAATCGATGCAATATTACATCAGGAAAATTGCATTTGAATCAGACTGCCATCTGTAAAAGCAGGTGTAAAGAGTTCTAAAGCAGAGGTGTTGGAAACCAAGAGAATTGCATCATTACGTATTCATGTAGAAAGGGTTATCAGAAGAGTACGGGAATACAAAATATTAAAACCTCATGCTTGTGTAAATAATAAACTTATAAAATATCTAGACTACATGGTGATTATTGCATGTGGTTTAGTAAATTTACAATCAAAAATAATAGAATTATAAATATGTTTATTGTTAATTTTAATACATTTAATAAAGTAAAATTAAAAATTATAAAACAGTTTCTAATAATCTAGAAAAAATCATTGCTTCCCAAAATATCTTTGCCTTTCCTAATATATCCATGAAAGAATTTTCATCGTAATTAATTTTAATTATTGTTATTTTGTTGTTGGTTTCGAATGAAGGATCTTTGACTTGGAATTTAACATTAACATTTGTAAATGTAATTGTGCTTTGCATTTAGGAGATATATGACCGTTTTTGACAAATAATCAGTTACAGTTTTTAAAGACGATGGACATTTAATTTCAAACACTGCATTATTTGATATACCATCTGGATGCTGGTTATTTAATATTAATCCGCACTTTTTTATTTTAATATTTTCAAACATTATCTTCGAAATATAATCCTCGCTTCATTGCCTTTGTCTGAAACATTTTGGAAACAACAATTACACTTTTCACTAAAACACCATCACTAGTTTTACAGAATGCTGCGGAATATATTTTGAAGCTGTAATCCTTCCATAACGAAGTTCAAACTAGAGTTTATTTGAACTTTGTTCAATTGTTGCATTTGCAGCATTTTTACAGGATTGCTCATTAATTGCAGTCTCGAAATATTTTAAAAAATCCTTGCAACTATGTTTCCCATGAGTATTTATGAAACGATGCAATAATAAATGCATACTTAAATTATTAGGTTCATCTCCAATTTCTGTGTCATCAAAATAATTTAAAATATGTGCCGAACATTTTAATTCTCTCCCACTTTTAATCGTTTCTTCAAAAAAATGTTTCATCTGCTGGTCGGTTATATACGATTTACAACAAAATTTTCTGTCGTAACAGTTTCATTTGTAGCACCTATTAATTTTGGTTTTTTCCAGTAGCATTCAATTTCAGTTGGTGCTGGCTGGGTACTTTTACGATGTGCCCACATTAGAAATGCAAGTGCATGTTTACATCCTCCTTCGGAAGCCGAACAATCCAAACATTTCACTTCCAGAATTTTTTCCTCTTTTTTACATACCACTACCTTAGCTATATAATTAGAGGCCCTAATTCTATGTTCGGGGCAAATTTGTCCAAGAATGGTACATGTATTTCCTGTTCTTTTAATTTGCACATAACCAATTGCAGTATTGATGTAGGAGTCCCTCATTGATCTAAAATAATTATAAGTTTATTAAATTAGTCACACCTACAATGTTATATTGTCTCAGAAGGGACAGTTTTAATTGTTTGTTGTTTTTAATTTTTTAGGTTAACTATTAGGAATGGGTTTAATAAGTTTTGGGGACAATATAATTGTATATATTCTCTTCGTTTATCTTAATTAATATCAATTAAAATATATTATGTAAATGTTAAATAGGTGTTATACTTACAAATCTGCTTTTAATCCACGAATTTCTACGGCATTATAACAATCATTATGATTGATAAATTCCATTAACATATATGCGTCGATATTCGGAAAATTATCACTGTATGCTTTAAAAAACTCGGTATCTTCCATTATTTTAAAATAACACAAGGATTTAACAAATAAAATGTGAATGAACGACGTCTAAATACTGCGTATAAATCGTATCATAAACAATGACGTCCCGCGATCTTCGGTCAACTTCGTGGCGAGGTCGGAAAATTTAAAAATATTATAATTTTAAAATGCATTTGTTAAATAAATAAACAAATATTTATAAAGAAAAATATATAAACTGAGATAAATCATTATTAGCAATCATAATAACATAAATTTATTGATATAAAAATTGTATGCGTGTACCCAATTCTTAAATATATACACTCTTTTGCCCCTACCTACCGCCTTACTCCCCGACGCTTTCAGATTGACTGCACCGTCCTGCTCTCATTCTCATTAATTCCTTTTCCACTCTTACACATCTTTCAAATAATTCTTGTATACTCAACATTCGGTACCTCCGTGCATTCCTCCCTCCAGTGTTCGCACACATCTTTCTCCGTGCTACAAAATACACACTTCATATACTTCATGCTCATCCACAGTTTTCTGCCTCTCCCTTCATTCCCACACCTCAAAAGTGCTAGAAGTTTTACATCCACTCCATTTAGTGTGTCAATGTAGCGTGGAGTTGTTTTGAATACTTGTTATTATTTAAAAGTCGGACAGAGTCGACTGTTTAATATTTTGTTTTGGCGAAATTGTAGTTCATCTGCCCTTAATTTCACCGATACTTCTTCCTGTAGCCTATGAGCCATCCTTGGCTTTTTCTTTACATACCTCACTGACATTCTCTCATTCTTCTGCACACAGACTCTAAATAATGATAATAATTTATTGGGGCTCATCACATTTGTTTTACACAGGTCAAAACACGTAGGTATACGCATAAAACATTAGTTAGTTAATTACATAGAATCATTAATTAGTTCAATAGGTAGGTTTGTGGCTTGATAAAAATAGCACATCATTATAAAACAGTATACATTGAAATATAACTAAAAACAAATACTGGATAAATAAAATATGTGTTTGACAGAAACAAACGAATTACAATAAATAAATAAGTAAACATGTTAATTGTAGGTAAAAAAATATGTTGGGCAAAAACTCACAGATTAAAATGAATAAGTAAAAACTATAGTTGAATAAATAAAAGCAGACAAACTAACACAATAAATAATAAACGTTAATAGTTATTTGTACAAGTGTGGAAATATTACGCTTTTCCGAAAGAGAGTAGGATGTTGGTGTACGAGCAAGCGAAGCGAGCGAGTGCATCAAGTTCCCACTCGAGTGCGGAAAAACGCATTTCCCACGAGTTGTAACATACCTACTGCATATAACATCAATTTTAAAGGTGTTTGCGATTTTATTTTTGACACTGACATATAAAAATTAGGTTATAATTACCGATAGTACGTGTGTTGTATATATTACTCCATGTATGTAACTGACACTGACATTGATTAATAGTAAATAAAAGTAGTGCGAGAAAGTGTGTCCATGCGGAAAAGTGTTGCTATGCAGAAAAGTGTTGCTATGCTGAAAAATGTTACGTTTCTCAACTATTTTGGATGCGAAAATGTAAGGTATTTCTATTCAGTATGTGAAAAAAGTACATAAAACAATTCAACAATAAAATGAAGACATAATATTATATTAAAATGATTTAAAAACGCTACTCTCTATTTGAGTCTACGAATCTATTGGATAGGCATTCCTCTATGCTGTAGAAGGCTTTTTTGAATAAATAGTTTTTAATTTGTATAGTAAATGCTTTTTCGGTACTTGTTTTTATATTCATGGGTAGTAGGTTAAATAATTTGGGCCCATAGTAATTAATGTCATTTCTACACTTCGAAATGCGGTGGTATAATGGATAAATTAAATTTCTGTTACGTGTTCCATAGCCGTGTACTTCTGAGCTCGTTTTATATAAAGTAATGTGTTTACGAACATACTTAAGGCATTCCAAGATAAATATGCTTGGTAATGTCAAAATATTCAGATTTTTGAAAAATTGCCTATAATTGTCACGATATCCCAGGTAGATTAGCACGCCTTTGAATAGTAAATATTCGGTGTATTATTGGTGAGTGTCCCCATGTTACAATACCGTAGGTTAAATGAGTGTGGAACAGGAAAAAATAAGCTGCTTTTATTGCTTTGCCCGGTAAGGAGTTTGTGAGATTTCTTAGTAAGAAAGTAACCTTACATAGCTTAATAGACAAAAATTCGCGATGGCAGTGCCAATCCAATTAAGGATCCAAATTCAAGCATAAAAATTTTGTGGTGGCACTTCCCGTTCCTTTTGTATTTTTCAGTGTAAAAATAAATTTTTCAGTCTTTTCGGTATTAAGAGTAAGTTTATTGGCAATGAACCACCCAAATACCGATCTATTAATACTCTCACTCTCTGCTATGGCTGATTGCAAGTTGATTGATTTATTATATTATATAAAGCATGCCATCTATATTCATCCATTCACCATTTCATTCACCCTTCTTCCAAACTTTACCACTCTCTGTTGTTTCACACACGCATCCCACCAAATAATGCATATTATTACACATTTTTCCATGTTTTCCGCAAGCACTCCATTGCCATTTACTTTTTTACACGCATACTCAATATGACAAAGTCAAGATATTTGAACACTTTCACTCTTTCGACTTGCTTACCCTTCCATACCAATACTTCTTATTTAATTTTTCTTCTTCTTCTGCGTTACGAAATATCATCCACTTTGTTTTCTTCACATTCACCACTAATTTTCTCTTATCAAAGTACCTTTCAAGTCTTTCACTCATCTCTTGCAGATCTTTGAACGATTTAGCCAACATCACCACTTCGTCTGCATAAGCCAAGCTCCACACTTTGGACTTTCCTATTACTACTCATCCAGCTTGTCCTAGTTCTAAGGTTCTCTCCATATCTACCATGTATAGATTGAAGAGTAGGGGACTAAGGGGGAAATCTTGTCTTCTACTAACATGCTTCTATCTACTGAGTCATACACCACCTTAAGATCCACAAACAATGCATACACGCGCTCTTTATTACTTATTTGTTTTTCAATCACCCAGTTCAGTGTAGCGATTTGATCTGTCGTTGCCCTCCCCTTTCTGAAGCCCACTTGTATTTCCGGTAGCCATGAGTTTACTTCTGTCTCATAATCCAAACTTTCCTTTACCATGGACATGACAACCTTATAAATTGAGTCAATGCATGTTATACCCATGCAGCTTTCTGGCATTACATTACATTCTCTCCATTCTCTCGGGTACTAATCTTTGCGTCTCCATATTCGGTTTATCACTTCTAACGTTTTCTGTTGGCCTTCATTCCTGAACTACTACAAAGCCTCTGCTTTAATTCCGTCTGACCCAGCCGCCTTCCACTCTTGGTAAATTTTGCACACATCTTTAAATCAGTTTGTGTCCTCTTCGTCATTGCACTTGTGAGTATTTCCTTCAAGGAAACTGTCTCCACTTCTTCAAAATTTGATAAATCTATTTTTTGTTTATAAATCCCCATTGCCTTGGAAACCAGCACTATACTACCACTTATGTCTTCTTCCTTCCTTTACGCTGACACCATCCCACTTGTTATTGGCAATCACATTATTAGTGCCTTCGATACCTCTCTTTTCTGTGGGTACACCGTCCTTGTTCTCCCCCTTCGCCCTCCTCTACTAAATGTTCTCCACATATCCGTTCTTCCTTCCACGTTGCTATCTTCTTCTTCTTTCTCCAAATTCTGTATTACCAATGTTATTATCCTTCCCTTTACTCTGCCCATAATGCTTACTCTTGTCGCTCCAACTCTCTTACACCTAAAGCATGTCTTTAATTTGCTCCCAATCTGATGCTTCTACCCACGTTTCAACCATTCTTATCATATCCTTGTCTTTAACCCAACTATTTAATTCTTCATTTCCCCCCACATTATCCAGTATAATTTTCACACCAGTAATGTTCCAGAAAGATACCATCACCCCACTATTCCCCAGACCCTCTTGTTTTCCTCACTTTATTATTTATCTGTTTTTTAGTTCCGCCGGTACTTGTACCAACTGGCTGTATTATTTATGACTCCTTGTATCTCTCTATCCTTCACTGTTAGGTCATCATCAATGTATACTTTGCTTTTTCTGGCAACCAGACTGCTCTTTTTTATCATTAATTTACGGTTTTCTTCTGGATTGTAACATTTTACAATAACACAAAAGATTTGGTAAAATTAATCTGAAGATTAATAATAGGTTTAGTCTGACTTGTTTAGGTCATGTTTTAATGGGAGATATTATAATAAAAGTAAATGGTATTACATCCTGAATATTTACAATCTGGTTTAAAATAGTAATATATTTTAGGTTATAATAATAATGTATTCATATTAGAAGTAATATTTGATTAACCTAATCTTATACCCATTTTCTATTATTATTATTATTATTATTATTTGCATATTGTAATTATGAATATCAGACACTGTTTTATATTTAGATATCCTTTTCTTACATACATCAGCAACTGCGATGTACCATATGTAAGTAAAAAAATATTAATATTTTAAATAAAACTTTTGTTTCACTTCTACAGAAATAATAATTTGAATTATTTTTCTTTGTAAACGATAAACATCTTTTAGAGGAAGCTAAGTGGCCGCATGCAGTAAGTAACATCTTTTGGAACACATCAATATTTTCAAACAAAAAATAAGATAATTTAATTGTTTGGAAAGTATTTTACATTTTATAAACTATGTTAATTTTTTTAAATAAAATTCAAATAACTAATCTATGTAATTTACATTGCGGATTAATAGTTCAAGATCAAGGTTTGCGTATTTTTTTCTATTAAGAGCAAGTTAATTAGTGACGCTAAACCTAATTATTACGTCATCGATCTTATGCAATAAAGGTTTTATGTTTACATTATAAGTTAAAACTTTAAAATTCTCAAAGGCGGCGAACATGTTCTATACATGCCAAAGACCATCTAACTGTCACTATCTATTAAATTGTATATGTTACTAAAATAAATTCATTATAATTCAAGATTTTAGTTATTTTACCTAAATTATTAAATTTAATTATTTAAAATTAATATAATACAATTTTTTTTCAAATTTTATTTACTGATGTGTCTTCTTTTTCAAAAATTACACATATAACAAATACATTTTAAAATAACACACATCAAATGGTCGAAATAAACTTGTAAAAACTGATTATAAACTCGGCTATTTATAAAATGACAGAGTTCAGAGTATATACTATCTAATATCCAAAGTTGTAAGAAAGTTGTTATATTACTCAAATATTTAATTGAAAGATAAATATTTTCAAACCTCAATAATATCATAATTATGTTGAACGTAAATTGCAAGAAATAAGTACTGGAAAAACCCTAAAATAATAAAAGAAAAAATACGTACTACACACCAATGGAAATTAAATTATAAATGCGATTTAAGATCATATTTTCTAACAAGTCTGTAACAAATATTTATAATATTACTAATAGCAAAATTTACATTAGATATGTTTAGGGCAAGATTTAATTACAAGAGAAAAATGTATTTCAAATACAAAAATATAATAAAAACGTGTACTAATAATTATTTTAAATTGAATTCTTCATAGATTATGTAAATAATTTCAGCAGAAGACAAGTGAAAATTAATTTCTTTTTATTTAAGTTACAAAACTTAACAGTGCATTTATAATTAAATCAGCCTCAATTTATTTATTTTTTAATATTTACTCACACCATATTTAACGTATATTTAATTATTATATTTTTAAAGTGTATTTGATAGAAATATGTATATTAAAACTACTGTTTTAACTTGTTACTTTGTTACACTCAAATTATTTTTGTATAATTCAGTATCTGTCGAGGTTTTAGCCAAAAAAATAGTTCAAAATTAATAAAACAATGAACTTTGTTGGTATCACTTTTTTTTATTTACACTTGCAACTATGTATACTGTGGAGGCTTTCACTTTGTTCGTATCATTTTATTTACACTTGTAACTATAGTATCGACAACTTCATTATCAAACAAAAAGAATTAATTATTGTTTGATAATAACAAGTTGAAGTTATCGAAACTATAGTTGCAAGAGTAAATAAAAAAGTGATATGAACAAATTTATTTTAATTATTTTGAATTATCAAAATGTATCACGAAGTGAAAGCCTACACAATTATTTATTCAAAAAATAGTTGATTCAATAATTGATTTGTTTTGCAGTCTCAGTAAGACTCATTGTTGTTAATTTATACGATAAATAATGATAAAGATTAATCTGAAAATTAAATTTAAAATATTAATTAAGAGATTCACTATAACGCTTATAAACATGTGAAACCTTAAAAATATTGAGATATTACCTGATTGTATTAAATAGGTTGCTTTTACAACAATATAAAGCAAACCCCCCGTTTTGATATAAATTCTGATATTGCTGTAAACGAAAAATATGGGAGGCCTTTCCTTTCAATATTATGATTGACATTTTAATACTCCCTCTTCTAAGCCACCGTAAATCGATTTACGATGCTGCTATGTTTCGAAGAGGCCATTACCCAAGCGACCGGAAATACTTATCTCTTTAATAGAATTACGTCTGCCAGGCAAAGAACAAAGACAGAGTGTCGGATTGGTTAATTCTAATTGCTGTAATTGTGAACAGACAAAGGACGAAAAAGTTTGGCATAGCCGATCGATATTTATATGCATATTTATTAACAAGAAGGCACATGATGTTAGAGTTGTGTTTATGTAATTATTTATTATAACTTACTTCTAATTAATTAAAGTATTAACATATAAAAAATAATAATAACTGTCACTGTAACTATAGTCTAAAAATTATAAACCAAAATGTAGTATTTTAATGCATAACAATTTAATTACTGTTTTATTTTAACGTTTGCGTTTCAATAGAGGTTTCGATAAATTGGCTATATTTAATATTATTCGATTGAATGAATTAATATAAATATAATGGTAGCTATATTATAATTATTTTATTAAATCACTTTGAGATCAATAGTTTTGTGTTATGTTATTAATTTTGTATGTATATAAATAGTAGAATAAATATAAAAAGGTAACTTCACTTTATATGCAATTGTTATTTACGGCAATTGGTTGATTTCACCGATGATTAATTGAATATGTGCTTTATACTAACATCGATTTTCCAATAATACATGGTAAATACTATTTAAGAATTGATTTAAGTTCAAATATTGTTTAACTTAAGATGTTATGTTAATATATAAAGTTCCTTGGAACTTTAATGGATAGATAGATAGATACATATATTTATTGACAATATTTACAAAAACATAGTGAATAATGAATGAGGTGTTAGTGAGTTAATCTGTCAAAAGACGAACTTTAATATTTTTCCCAAAAAATCTACTAGAATTTATAATTTACTTTTAACTATTTTAGGAAACTTGACGACGTTACGTAGGTAAGCTATGACTAATTTTTTATGAGAAATATTCATAAATAAAATTAAACATAAGTTTGTACATGTTTGTATTCTCACAAGAGGAGGCAGACTTGTTAATTTCATTTTTTCAAAGTAATCAGAGAATTTAGCAATTAAAAAAATATTTGATATACATATAAGCTAAAAGCCAATGAGGAACTTAGTTGTAGTGCACCTAGTGTTATTTCTAAGACACGTGTATCTTTTCTAAGAAATAATTAGTTAGTGTTCTAAAACAATTTGTTTTTAAATTATATTACTTATTGGGGTACATGAGACATTCTATCGTAACAAAATAATGGAATTCTCAAAACTAGGCGTTTATTCCTTCAAATAAATCAATCTCAAGTAAACAAAAATTTCTAAATTAAAGTACCTAAACACAGGTACCGATGGAGCTCATAAAAACGTTTTTACAAAAATATTGGCAATGGTAATGATAAGATGGCTACCTAATCGCGAAGAAACAACAGATTTCTTTTTTGTTAGTACCATAAAAAATTTGGCCCTAAGGCTCAACACTACGTCTCACCCTGCAGCTAGAAAAACGAGAAGTAGTTTTTCAAGGTCGCTTATTTTTTTATTAAAGATTGTAATGACAACTATACATTTTTGGTAGACACTAGATCTAAAATTAGCATTTTAAGTAATATTAATAATAAGCGTCACTAACCAAATCCGTTAATCCAGATCTGAAAGAGTCGTGTGGTTTAATCAAACTAATCTGGATTTCGGATTTGATAGAATAAATCAAGGTTTTTATCGCAGATTGATCATAATATTCCAGAAAAAAACATACATATCTTTCGGTTTCTTTTGAACAACCTGACGATGCCTATGTCAATAATCTGAAAGAATTTTATAATTCGTTCTTTTCGGCTTAATTTAGTTGATAAGTCATCTTTTGCAAGACATATGATTGAAAACAATCATACTTTTGGTAAGGATGTACTGTCAATTATACATTTTGCCGAAAAAGGCCGTAAGATGGACCTCCTGGAGTCTCTTGAAATTTACAGAGCGCGCGCTAATCCGGAAACCCCCGCAATTAACGACCGGGTTGACCTAATATATACCCCCCTTCTTAACGCTGTTGTAAGACCTTAATTTTAAGCAAATATATACCTGTAATTTGTTAGTCTAATTACTTCTAGTTTGGTAATGTCAAGTTAAAATTGTCGAAACTATAGTCACTAAATAATGTCCGAATTATACAAACCAAGTTAAAAAGTGTTTTATTTGTTACACCTAATAAATTGCAAACTGCGAAGAATGAATTTAATCATCTTCTAAACCTAGGTCATTAGACCCTCAAACATTAAGTGTCACCTCAGCTTCACATAGTTTCTAAAAGAGATAAATCGTAGAGACTAGTCAGATATTGCAGAAAATGTTTAACAAAAAAAAGATTTGGTCAAAGCATATTATTAAAAGTTTTTCGCAAGTTCTAATTAAAGAACATTGTCCATTTATGCGCAGTTTTTAATGTAAGAGCCCTTTTAGGATTTTCCATAATAAAACAAAAATTCTAAAAATTGTTTGATTGATTGACTTCAAAAGCTACCGCCTTTTATAAACGAATAAAGCACTTATATTACTTACTTAAATTGAAGAAAAAGCACAAATGTTTAAAGAGTTATGTTTATTATGTGGAGATGCTGCTATAATTGCTTCATTACATCGTGGCTACATCAAGCAGATTAATAATGCACAAAATCGTACTTTGAGAGAACGACTTTACTTTTTCCCTAATTCTAGCCAAATGTAATAGTTGAAGCGACAATTTATACTGCACGTATCATTTTACACAAAATTTTATTAGACTTTTAACGTTTTTAATAAAAAAATGACACATTAAAACACGTAATTTATTTCCTGTTGACTACAGTTTCACCAAATCAACTTGCCATTATCAAAACTTAAGGTAATTTTAAACTATATTTTGATAATGACAAGTTGATTTGCCAAAACAAACAAATTGTTTTATTGTATATATTTTTAAAAAAAGTAGGTTCCTTAAGTATCAACAATATTAGAAGAATAGTACCTTTGGTCGTGACTTGTTAATCATCTATTAAGCAGAATAACAGTTACCTACAAATTCCACAAGTAAAACAAGCAACAAAAAAGGTAGGCCTAGACAATCTCAAAGTTACCATTACTGCACAAATATATGCTAACAATCTAAACGCCAAAGTAAAAGATGTAATACAAAAATTATGTCTGTAAAGGAAATATTGCAACAATTCAGCGATACAATAAAGGGTAATGCAGAACAAACCTTAAACTTGTGCCAACTATAAGACAAGTAATAATGGATGAAGGATAGCATCATATAATTAATACCGAAACGGAGAAAACATAAGAACCATCCAAGAAAATACAAAAAAATAAGAATAAGACACGAAGTCAGAATAGCAAAAGAGCCAGTGCATAACCAAAATGTTCAGAAATACCACCCAAAACAAAACAAAAAATTAGGTATGAAACACACGAACATAAAACTAATTATAGAACATATAGACTAAATGGCAACGTGGAAGGAATATGCAGGGACACTGTTTTTAGGTGACAGGCCATCGAACTCAGAAAGAAACGATAGGCATTTAAAAGGACCAACAATTCTAAAGGAAGAATTTCAAAAGGCAATCAAAGACACAAAAATCAGGAAGGCTACAGGATCAGACAAACTTAATGCAGAAGTTTTCAAAGCAATAAACGAAGAAATCTTAAAGTGGTTATTTCAGATTTATAACAAAATCTATGATACAAGTCACATTCTCAGGGCTGGCTAAAATCCAAATTCATAACTCTTCCAAAGAAAACAAATGCTAAAAGATGTAGTAACTACGAACTGATTAACCTCATAAGATATGACATGAAAAAATTTCTGAGAATTATACACACCCGCATCTATTCGCAACGCAGAAAATTTGCGCAAGATCGAGACGAGTATAAACATATGGAATTTAATATGCGGCATTTACCTCAATACTACTACCGCATATTACCCACAGTCTAGCGGATTAGTAAAGCGTCTTAATAAACAAATTAAACAAGGTTTGCAGCTCTTACATTTTGTACCGAATTGGGTAGGCAGTATACCATTGCTATTGTTACAATTACGAAATGTGGCAAAGGAACCATTTAACAGCACGTATTCTGAGTACGTTCATGGTTCAATGCTAAAACTATTCGAATGATATCATCGAATGCTCAAATTTCCAAACAAAAGCAAACACTAACGTTTCTCAAGGAATTTAAAAATCAGATAAACCATTTCTGCTCAAAGTCTTTATCAAATAAACAATTTTTGTTCTCAGATCTGCATACAAGAGACGTTATGTTTGTATGAGATAATACAATTAGATAACTTACTTACATTTGGATTGGATAATTTTCGAAGTAAAAGTCTTCATTAAAATTAATCAAATATAATCTCGATTTATTTTAATATATCTTTGTAGAGAATTATAGAAGTATTTTACGTCGTAGGGGTGTAGTAAGAAAAACATGCATTATCTTATCATGAAACTTAAGGTTTTAATTACTCTAGTTAGAATGATCTGATTTAGGTCGAATATGCGTAGATTTGTTCGAAAACTTATTGCCATTTTGAAGGTAATTTCATTTTGTCTCGTGATTGAGATAGTCGAGTTTTACTAACCTCTCTTGAAGCGAATTTTTCACCAGCAAAATTGTTTGCAATGGACAGGAACAGATAGTACTCACTTGGCGCCAGGTCCGGACTATAAGTTGGATGCATGATAATCTCCCAACCCATTGCTCTCGGATCTTCTGGTGAGACACTATTGATGTGTGTGGCCTGGCGTTGTCCTAGTTGATCACAATTCCTTCTCTATTTGCCAAAGCTTGCTGCTTCTGGGCGATTGCTTCCTTTAAACGGTCCAATTGTTGACAATACAGTTCCGAGTTAAATGTTTTGTCGTTGGGAAGCCGTTGATAGTAAATAATTCCCTGCCAATCCCACCAAACACACAATAAAACCTAAGCCGTTAATCCTGACTTGGTTACCGGTTCCGCCAGCTCACTGCGATTTGACCACGACCGTTTTTGCTTGACGTCGTAAGTGATCCACTTTTCATTACCAGTCACTAACCGCTTCAGAAATCAGTCGATTTTTTTGCGATTTAGTAGCGATTCGAAGATGGAAATTCGGCCCATGAATTTTTTTTCATTAACTCAAGTGGCACCCATATAGCGAGCTTCTTTTTGTATTCAGCCTTATTCAAATGGTTCCAGATGGTTTTTTGTGCAATCGAATCGGTGATTATACGACATCTTTGACCGGAACGGAATCGACGAAACCAAAATTGCGAGCGACTGGCTGTTACAGTATCAGGACCATAAATACTATTTATATTTTCAGCCAACTTGGTTGCGATTTCGCCTTTATTAAACGAAAACTGTATATATCGTATTTTCTCTTAAAAATACTGGAATGGTGAGGCTGTTACTTGTTGAAACTCCATATCTCTTAATAAAATACTGACACAGTATATGGTTTCAAAAATGTTTTTATTTCTACCTGAAGAAGCCACTGTGTGGTGAAACATTGTTGTAGAAATAAAAACATTTTTGAAACCATATACTGTGTCAGTATTTTATTAATTATTTTCTCTTTGCTAGTGTCCATATTTGACACGTGCTTAAACAAAACTGAGTCAACTAATCACAAAACTGTCAGAAAAGTTTTTTAGTACGACTTCTCATCTTTATAACACCATCTAGTGGAACCCGATTGGACTATACAACGCGAGATATAATTAACTAAAACCATCTACTCGACAAATACTGAAATTCTTTTCACTACACCTTATATTATTAATATTTAGTATTTATATATTGGCATGTATTCCATTGGTCTATTTATTTAGTTATTTAAATAAGTATCATATACTAAAATATATTATATCACCTATTTTCATTTTAAACATATTACTAGAAAGTCATCCAAATATTATTTTTATTAGCATTAAAAATACTTACGTGGTTATATATTTATTTCTTTTAATCACATATGATTAAAATTTTTATGTTACAATACAATATATTTCACACTTATTTAAAAATGTATATATGAATTTTATAGTAATCATAAAGATGACACAATGCCTAAACATAATCCAGGACTATAAATAGCTTTATGATTTTTATATATTAGGACAGATATTACAGTTATAGTTGTTTATTGAAATTATAAAAAATGTTTTGTTGTGATATATTAATATGAACAAACATTAATCATGCATGTACTATATTACACACACCGTAACAGTGCGTGCTTTCGGGGCTGCTAACGTTCAGACGTAGATATATGTCAAATCAATATAGGGAAAGAATGTTAAAATATTTTATAACTTACTAAACTAAAATTTAAGCTGTTAAAATCAACCCTCACAGAAATACGATACATATTGTACATGCTTTGTTACTAGATATTTCCTGATTATTTCACCTATAATGGTTTAGGTCGAATTAATTTTAGTTTAAATAGGGTTACGCAAGGGTAAAATGTATACTCGATACTTTCAATCCTAACTATGGTAATAAATGTGTTACATAGTATCAAAACACAACTGGCATTTTGAAGTCAATAATTACGTACTCGTAGTTCTATAACAATTATAATGAAACCTTTTATAATAAAAAGTTAAATATTTAAGAATGTAAATTTACAAAGGATAAAATAGTATTTAAATATTTTGTATGAGGAAATGGAGATAAAATTTAAGTTTTAGAACAATTATTAATTTATGATTTGTATTCATTATCATTTAAAAATGTAAATTTTGATCATAAAGATTGTGGGGCGAAGTGCGGCATAATCACGGAATCAGTTCTGCGGAGGTTCTCTTGATGTAGAAGAGCGACCCTCGGGTTTTACGTAACACCTGACATTTGTCGGTTTCTTGGTGCTGACGGTCTTATCAAAGGTGGTTTTACGTGGTGGTTGTATTGGTGGTTTGCCCCGATTAGTGTCTCGATGCTTTGATTGATTCAAGCAGTAATTGCAAGTAACGTACGGATTTAGAGGCAAAGTTCTGTTTGCAATTTTGGCAACCCATACGTGATATTCAGGTGATCACAAGAGGATCGAACTTATTTTGATTGTCTTGTTGCTCATCCATTATACGACAAGATTCGTTAAAATTATCCGCTAATTGGCGGAGTTGACGCATGATTAAGAGCATTCGGAAAACAAGTTGATGCTTCGTTTTTTAGCAAATCCATGGAATAGCTGGAAATTAATTAGCCCAGCCCGGGCGATTGGCTTTGAGAACTATCACCAGTTGAACTTTTATGTCGCGATTTTTCTCTTGATCGGGTTGGCTTGGGAGAAGTGTTTTAGTGTAAACTAGTGTTTTATTGCAAGGGCAAAGGCTAAGTATTGTAACCGCGTTCACGAGTTGGGTATCATTATCTGATACGTATCGTCGTGGTTGTTTATAATGCAAACATATTTCGTTTAGTAATGGTAGAACATATTCTGCCTGATTAAGTGGTAAGGTCTCTACCCATTTACTGAAAATCCGTCAGGTAATGTAGTTAGTGAACCAAATAAGTCGAATGAAATTACTTTGAAGCACTGATAAGTGGATAACATCTAATGTAAACGGACTTGTTTCTAATGGTCTTTTCAGCCCTTTAGTAATTAGTTAGTGTCGCTCTGAATTCTTTTACAGAAGTAAAGTTGTGCCAATAAAATGTACGGGCGGTACCGGAGTGGCTTACAGTTGGGGAGCTGTGGAATTTCTCCAATAAATCTAGTACATTGGCTGTCGGTATGCGTTGTTGTGCATATTCCGTGGCTGTGTTAGGGTGGTACCGATATAATACGCCGCGGTCCAAAAGATAACCTTTGTAACTATAAACCAGGACTATTCTTCTAAGGCGTTGTCTTGTTCACGCCGTCGTAGTGTTGCCTTGGTCTTTCTAGCTGGGTCGATTTCAACTAATCCTACGTAATCAATTTTGTCCCAAGATGACTTGGATATTAGATTATCTGGGAATATATTTTATCTTTAGGTCATAGGGCGTTTTCAGGGAGGCGTATTCGCCCCTCTCTGAATTCCAAGATACCGGAGGAACATATTTTGAAATCGTCCGGTGCTCCCACTGCGGTTGTCTTATCAAAGAGGGAAATTAAGGTGTTGCCTTCTTGGAGACAATCACCCCGATTCTGAGTTAAAAAAATAGATTGAATTACTGGCCTTGTTCTCAAAAATCGGATCATTTTTGATTACCTAGCAGCTCGTAGGCAGAGATACGACACAGTCACTTTGTAATTAAATAAAGTAAAGAATAACTCACCCTATACTCGTCAGGTCCTGGGATAACATTTACAGGAACCACTCACTTTGTATATATATTTCTTATCTTTTGGTGAAAGTATTGGTTTTTAAAATGAGGGATAATGATTTCGAAAAAAAAAAAAAACATGAACAATAATTGTGTTTATTAAAAAATAAACAAGAATTAACAAATTTACAAGTACAGAAATATATATACAAATAAAACAAACTAAAAAAAACAGCTTACGCGACGCGACTACTATGTTCGGTTCAACCACTTATTTTACTTGACAAACAAACCACAACAAAAAAAAAAATACTTTAACACTTTTGCACGATTCAGAAGACTGGAGAATAATTAATTGTCAACCCCCTCAACCATCGGTTTTGTTAACCACCCTCTCCCTTCCCGTGATTTTCGCTAGGAGGGATGTAAGAGATGGAAGTGGTTAAGACTCCTGCCTCTGATTGGTCCAGCGGTTAGGGGTGACGTACGCAAGTCTGTTGCGCTCGATCATTATGCGCGCCCTGGCGCAAGCGGATGATGCAACCGGCAACCCGAATTGCTAATGACGTAATTTAATAATATTTATATTTTATATAAATGATTAAATTAAACTTTGTAATTCTTGCTGAGTCGTTTGTTACAAAGTTTGCGTGAATTCGTGCATCGGTTAATGTTGATGTTTTAGTTTAACACTATCTATTTATATAACGTTAATAAATTCAAATTTATAATAATCTGCATCGTGAATATGACTGCGTGATTGATTGACTTAGTAATGAGAGATTGACTTAGTAATAAGTAAAGTAATCAATCCGCGAAAGAGGAAGAAAAAAAAACATGAATTGTTTCTTCGGTATTTCCCTTAATGTAAAATCCAAGCAGCCGGGCAGTAATTGCAGCCTCTCCCTTAATCCGGAGGCCGGTACCCAACTATGTGCATTTCGGGACCAAATCTGTCGTGCTTTTGTTTTGATCACGAAATGTCGTAATGGTGAAATTTTCCGGATTAGGAACGCTGCTTGGAATTTTGAGTTTTATGACCCAAAAGAGATTTGTGCCGCGGAAGGTTGTAAATCTAAAATCTAAACCCTAATAAACTAACAATGAAATGAAAAATAAACTAATCCTATATTTACAAATAATATTTACAATAGCTACTTACACAAACACCCGAACAATCAAGATATGTAGACGAACTTAATTCATTTCATAATAAATGATTATGAAGGTGAATTAAATATAATACAAAGAGGGGTCCGTTGTTTCGCGAGAATTAATAAAAATAATCAAATCGCCGAAAAATCATCGTTGCGGCGTTTCCGGTAAAACGCCGGAAACACTCTATAGCAGCCCACGTCCGCGGGTGTCTCCTACTAGCTTAGCCACTATAACAGCCTCTCAACTGTCTTAGTTACTCTCACCGTCGGTGCCGCTGCTTTCCTTATATGTCAGATACGTTAGGAGTAGAAGTTAATTGTCACCCCAGGTATTTATTATTGTTCTGGTAGCTTTATCCTTTCCCTATCCCCTGATTAGCTAATCGACCACCATCAACACCGCCCCGCACCTCTTTAGCTGCACTTAATCCCGCCTCTTTGTACCGATAAAGAGGTCGTTTGCAAAATCTTTAAATTCTAATATACTCTCACCGGAAGTGGCAACCGAACACTCAACGACACTCGTCAACTGACACATTGTATAGGAGTGGGCCGAGGACCTATTCCGCCCAGATTTCCCCTGTCAACGTTATCCCTATGGTTTCTCATTTTTCCTCGTACACCATAGTCCTGTACTATAAGTAATTGCCCCCCATATGAAACAGGTACTCTGGTATCCTCTTGTCTAACAGCATCTCAAATTTTACCAGCCGCAGTATAGCATTGAATGCATTTTCACGTTCAACACTATGACAAGGCTGTGCCTTCTCCACCTGACCGTTCCCGTTGGCCTCGTTCGCGAAGAACTTCACTCGCAGGAGCGCGTTCTGCATCTGAAATAAATGCCAGTTCTCCCGTGTACAAATGCGTCAATGTTAAGAAGGCTCACCCTTTTCTTTTCTGATTCGCGACGATGCACTATGCCATCCGTCCTTAGAGTTTACATTCCCTGCCTCAGTGCCTCTTTGAGGAAGTAGAGATCTCAACCCTTCCTTCTGCATCTGGCGAGGTCCCTCCTTACAGCGTTCGCTTTGGCCCTTGATGCCACCACCTCCGCAATCTACCAATACATCTTTTTCACGGCCAGGCCCTCTACTTCTTGGGAATAACGATGTCGCAGTCACCCCTCTGTCTAAGTCCTCTGCCACCTGCATTGCCCCGGCTGGTAACTCATATACTTGCAGACCTTGGCCTGTCATTCTCCTGATGTCTCATCTCTTCTTCCTGGGTAGGGACTCGGAAGACACCAGTATAGGCTATGACAGATCAAGAAGAGCCGAATAAATAAGTTTGTCCTTATGCAGGCCATACGCCACGATACTACAGCTTGGCAGGGGTAGGATAAAAATATATTTGTGGCTCCCTCTCGCTCGTAACCTGCTAGACTCGACAGCCGAAAAGGACCAAATGCGGCCAATAATTTTGTCCCAGGATAGCGACAGGTCAAACTCTGTTGAAAGGAGATCCACACTACAAACTGGGATAGGTCCTGAAATCTGTTGGTAAACAGGCTGTTCCCCTTATGACGATCTTATAGTGGCTCTGTTGGGGTCATCTAAGTGGTTAATGAGTGACAGGATACTGTGATGGCTGTAATTGCAGTGTTTCTCGCGCAAGATGTCCGTCTGATGATTTCATTAACCAGCGCGCTTATGTAATGTTCGATGGTCACCGGTGATTCTTCTATGGATCCACACAACTTAGTAAGTGCCCAGATTCTGGCTAGGGCTTTTTTTCGAAGATGAGTAATTTTTTTCAGCGGTAGTTAATAGTTGCCGGCTAGTTGGTTAAATATCAGGTGCTCTTTATTCAGCACATAAATCAAAAGACATTGTCCTGAATTCGACAAATGCTGTTTTCAAACTGTCCTCCTCGTCTCTGACGGAACTGATTTGTAATAAATCATCCATGGTATGAGTCGACGATGGTGATTTGGTACTGCTTTGAAGGATGCACGGTTCCCAGTGTATTCTGGGTTAGACCTAATCGTTCTATTTGTAATGCAAATTTCCATCTATTTTGCTAAACAATGCTTATTTTCGATCCAAGAGATAGTGAGATTGTGTGGTGGTGTGCGGCAGCATCACGGGATCTGTTCTGAAGAGGTTCCCTTGATCGAGGAGCGGCTCTTAAACTTCGGCGGAAAGGAAACTGGGACGAAACAGCGAAACTTGAAAATAAGCCGAACAGATGAGCTTGTTTCTGGGCGTAGGGCATCACAGGTGGCTGGACGTACGATGGTTTCCACGGTTTCGTATCTCGTTGCTCTGATGGTGAATAATTATACAAGAATTAACAGCTAAATGTCAAAACAGTTACTCCTCTAACTAAAACACCACCAGGCATTGGACGACTTAAATCCTTAAATCACATTAAGTGTAAAGTAACGTAATTTGTGCTGTTATCGCTGCTTAAGCACGTCATGGAATTATAACTTATAGACCATCTCCAGACACGAATATCACGTTATATCAAAGCTTATCAGTGGAGCGATGTTATTCTGACGTAGGGTATTCTAAATTAAAGGCCCGCTTTTTAGCTGTGCTGATATCGTTTTCTAAACGTACTACGTAAATAAATTTATTACCAATATTTATTAAAATCGATTCATTCTCATGCGGGCCTTTCACTTGGAAGGATCCATAAATAAGGGCATAGCTCCACTGGTGAATGAAATATCATTTTTAGAAAAAAATCTAAATTGATATTCATAAAAAAAATTATATGAAATATTTGTACACAATTACAAAATTGGTGACTTAAAGAAAAGCGCAGGTTTCGATTAGTGCGCAAAATAATATGATGACATAAATTTGAATCGATTGTGAGAACATGATATTGTATGACAACTGTTAGGTTTTAACATTATGGGCCCTTAGGAAAGTTTGAGCCTTTTAAACTAAATGCGGGATTCAAATAAAAGTTTCAAAATTCAAGCTTTTATTCAGGTTCTATTGGCATATAGTTCACCTAAATTGATTATATACTCTAGTTCGCGGTTTTTCCATTTATTCTTCTAAATATGGAAAACGCTTTAAATATTTAATAGGTAATATGTTTTATGAGACACTGTAAGAGTCATGGTTAATTTATATAATAGTAATATTTAATTCTTGCAGACTTTATAAAAATTCCCTCTTGTATGTAATGTTTTTCTCTTTCGATGGAGTTCACCTGTATAAATATTGATATATTTAAACGTGCTCTGCAAGAAGAACTGTTACATTTCCCTTGCAATTGCTCAGATATATAAAAGGTTCGATTAGATGTTCGGTCCAAATGAATGAACATCAAATAATACTAACCTCCAATTATCACCCGATCAAGAACAGAAAGTAATAATATATATAATCATATAATTAACATTAATTATATCATTTATAATTATATACAATTTAGCACTTTTCAATTGCTATATCATGATATAATTCTTGCAAAGTTAAAGCTGAATAAATTAAAAACTAAATAATAAATAAATTTTAAAAAACATACCCAATCAATACAATACACGTAACTTGATTTTTATCTAAAAAATAGATAAAATAATCACATAAAAGCTTTAATTTGGTTCCTTTCTTATGAACTTACAAGATGTAAGTTTTCAAAATACCTTGCAATAAATTATATTTACAAGAACTTTAAACCTATTTCAAGATTAAAAAATTAAAGCATTACGCTCTATTATGACATATGGAATAATTATGTATGCAACTCAGAAATAAGCTATATTTAAATTCTTACAGATTTTATAAAAATATTCTCTTGCATGTGTGTTTTTCTCTTTCGATGAGGTTTATTTGTATATGTATACACGTTGTCCGACGTGCTCTGCATTAAGCACTGTTATCTTTCCCTTGCAATTGCTGGAATAATTATTTAATGCAAACATTATACAGTTGGAAATAAAGTCGTCATATATACACACATAATTGTTAACTAAATACAATTTAATAATTACTACAAAACGATTTATATAGTGCAATGTTAAAGATGAATCAATTTAAAAAAAATACGTAAAAATAAAATATGCAAGTTTAATGATTTCTACGTAAAAATAAGGATTAGTATTACCTTGAACATGCAAGCGTAAACACTTGTAACAATTAACAGAGTCAAGCAAAACGTGGTGAATACAAGTAGTCGAGTAAACTCGAAATATATCTTCTTGGATAAACTTCGGGAGTAGTTTAACAACATTATTTGCACTGAATTTAAATATACTGCTTACTTGCACTAAGTTATAGATAGTTAAATTCGTTATTATGAACCATTGCACGGTCCACAATGTATACATTTCGAGTTTGTCCAGTAAAATTGCTCTCTTTCTCTCTCTTTCTAGTAATGTCACCAATAAAATAGCGATGGCCATGATAACAACAAATAGTTGCCTGTCATAATAAGAAAATTGTTGTTTGTTGTATTGTTTGTCATGATCTTTTGGTTGTTATTTCAAAAATGTATACATTTTTCACCGAAGAGTATGCAGATATAATTTTTGTATATAGATTTTGTAATGGAAAGGCGAGAGAAGCTGCAAGAGAATACCAGCGCAGATATACAAATAGACACCAACCTGTTAATACAGTATTTAGTTCGTCATTTCGCAGACTTCGAGAGACACGTAATGCGGCTCCGCAAAAAGCTATTCGTCCCCATGAAGTAAACATACAAAAAGAACACGATGTTATTAATGCCGTCTTGGAAGATACATCAATTAGTGCTCGCCGTATAGCAAGATATTTACAAGTGCCTCAAAATTTTGTCTGGCGAGTATTGAATCGAGAATTGTTACATCATCGTCAAAATGTTCAAGCGCTACAGTCTGGTGATGCACAACAACATTTAACTGGGATCTTCAACAACATGGGCAAAATTGTTATTTTCTTTCACTGGTATTATGGTCCGATGAAGCAAATTTCACGAGAGATGGCATAAAGAATCCACATGCAATTAGAGCACGCCGATTTCAGCAACGTTTTAGTATAAATGTTTGGGGTAGTATCTTTAACGACAATTTATTACCATTACAAATTATAAATGACCGTTTGAATGCGGACAGATACAGATTTTTTTTACAAAGTACTCTGTTCAGTTTAATATCATCCGAGGAATGAGGTTTCAGCACGATGGTGCACCATCGCATTATGGAGAGTAGGTTAGAAATTAATTGAATACACATCTCCCAAATAGATGAATCGGTCGCCGCCAATCGCATAAGAAATACTCCAGATATTATACATCGTGTTACCGAATCTTTGGTGCGTCGATGTGATGCTTGCATACAAGCTGCAGGTGGACATTTTGAACACATATTGTAACGTTTTCATTTTTGAAATTTTTTTGTTAATTTTTTATAATAAACTTCAAGTTTAAGCTTTCCTTACTTTTACAGGCAACTGGTTGTTGTTTTATCATGACCATCGCTATTTTATTGGTGACTTTATTGTCTTATTTAAATTATTTCGTACCAAACTCTGATCCCATATATCTCTTCAACGAAGCGAAATCGGACATCAAGTTATATAACATTTTTTGCTTAAAATAATGTCAGAATTCACCTCAACCTCAGTCAAAGTTTGTCACCGAGCTAGTAGATCACCCTGTATATATTTATAAATTGACTCAGAGGTTTTCTTCAAAAAATTAAAAAATATTTCAATATATTTTCGTTTATCTGTGAAAATTATATTATAGTATTCAGTATTTCTTGTTTTATATTGCCGGAATCCAAAAAAATATGCTTAAGACAAGATTTTCCAACAATTTCTCTTTCAAATTTTAAAATTCTTCAAGGGATTTTGATTATTTTCTTACGTTTTAACAAATTTTAAAGACATTTTAGAGCATTGTACTGCCGCTAATAACAAACGAAAGTAATAAACTAAGTTGTGCCAAGGGTATAGTTATCGGGAATCGTTGTGGACTGTAATGATGTTGAAGTTGACATTTACGCGATTTTGTAGACCTTTTCGGTTGCAATTTTTGAAGTCGTTCCGTGCATCTTCTCAACTTTTCAAACTGTCCTTGATTTCCAAAATATAAAAGTAAAACACGAATTGGTTGATAGATATATACATAAATTCTTTAATAGATTCATAAATTTAACCTCAACAGATTTTAATAATGAGGAAACACATTTACTTCAAAAAGGATTTAAATACAATATAAAACCAACATTTCATCCAAAACAATTAGAACAAACATCAATTGAAACCGAACTTGCTTTATCGAAATATAACAATAGTCTCTATAATAAATTTAAATTTTCAGAACTCATTAAAAATGCAAAAATAAATAAGAAATCAAACAATAAAGAATTAAAACCGCTATCAATATAAAAAAGAAATCTAGCACCAATAAAATTATATTTACAAAAGGCGAATACAATTGTAGCAATTAATGAAAATGATTACATAAATAAAGTACAAGAATTTATATCCACAAATAATTTCAAGAGTCTACAAAACAATCCAACTAAAATATTTCAAAAATTATCAGAACAACACTTAACGAAATTCATTACTTACTTTACGAAAAAGAAAAATATTTTCTAACAAATATAAATCCTCAGCCACCAAACTTATACGGTTTATTAAAACTTCACAAACCGAACAATCCTATAAGACCCGTAGTCTCGTACATAAATGCACCATGTGAATTCATTGCCAAAAAACTTAACTCCGTATTAATACAACACCTGAATTTTATTCCAAAACATTCAATTAAAAACAGCATTGAACTAGTGAATAATATTAAAAACCCGGAAATTCCACATAACGCAAAATTTATATCATTTGACGTTACAAACTTATTTACGAACGTGCCACTTTTAGAAGTCAAACAGATTATAATAAATAAATTAAAAAGCAAACATATCAATACCGTAATAATAAATGAAATTGAAAAACTTTTAGATATTTGCATTTCACAAAACTATTTACAATTTAATAACACAATATTTTTACAACAAAATGGCCTAACTATGGGAAACCCCCTAAGTTATTTTATTATTTATTGGCTGAAATAATCATGGACCACCTCGAAGGAAAAATATGCAAACTAAGCCAATTTCATAATTGCATTTACTGATGGAGGTATGTAGATGACGTACTGGTGTTATTCAAAGGGACTGGCCGATTGCTAGATACATTTTTAAAAGACCTCAATAAAATCCATAAAAATATAAAATGTACAGTCGAAATGGAAGTGGATAAATAAATAAACTTTCTTGGTCTAACAATCCGAAACGTGATGAATAAACACAGTTTTTCTATTTACCATAAACCGACACACACCGACAAGAAATAATAAATCATTCCACCTCTTACAACATAAATTAGCAGCATACAGATCAACGATTCATAGATTATTTGCAATAACGATGGACAGCACTAATTTTAAGAGTTAAACATTATTTTCCGGAAATCACCATAAAACCATGCATTACCATAGTGATTTCCGGAAGTAAACAAACACTTTATTTAACTGTAAAATTTGCGGCAGGTAAAGTACTTTACCTGTACAATAAAGTATTTTATCTACGATCGTACAGAAAGTAGACGCTTTTTGCATCATTTTTCATTGCAAAAGTGGCTGTTTAAAGCACTAGTGCTTTTTTACGTTTTTATTGCACGGTAATGTCAAACTGTTTTTATTGCACAGAATTGTCAAATTTGACAGATGAATATATTTCGACGAAAAACTTAGTTTTTTATTAATTGATACAAATAACTAATAAACTATAAATAAAATATATAATACAAACCAATTGGCAGATTTAAGAACTCTGAAGATTTCATTTAATGCAAGTCGAATCGACTACAATGAAGCGAACATTTTTTCCATAAATAATAATGGCGGCCGACATTTGTGCAACTTGTTTACTGGTTGCTAAGTAACGCTTTCATTAGTGCACTGCGGGTAAAATATGGTTTCATTAATTGAATTATTGAAATGACATTAAAATATTACTCATAAGAATATATTCTTTGAAATCCTTTACGATCGAAGATAAAATTTTGTAAGGCACACGTGTAAAAAGTTTCTTTGTTGCACTCTTGGCTTTAAAAAAACTCGCTCGTTCCTCGCTCGTGTTTTTAAACGCCAGTTCGTGCAATAAAGCATCACTTTTTACACTTGTACCTTAAATAACTATTATCTACGATCGTACAGAAAGTATACGCTTTTTGCATCATTTTTCATTGTAAAAGTGGCTTTTTAAAGCACTAGTGCTTTTTTACGTTTTTATTGCACGGTAATGTCAAACTGTTTTTATTGCACAGAAATGTCAAATTTGACAGATGAATATATGTATTATAGCACAAATTTTCGACGAAAATTTTTTATCAATTGATACAAATAACTAATAAACTATAAATAAAATATATAATACAAACGAAATGGCAGATTTAAGAACTCTGAAGTTTTCATTTAATGCAAGTCGAAGCGATTACAATAAAGCGAACATTTTTTCCATAAATAATAATGGCGGCCGACATTTGTGCAACTTGTTTACTGGTTGCTAAGTAACGCTTTCATTAGTGCACTGCGGGTAAAATATATTTTCATTAATTGAATTATTGAAATGTCATTAAAATATTACTCATAAGAATATATTCTTTGAAATTCTTTAGATCGAAGATAACATTTTGTAAGGCACACGTGTAAAAAGTTTCTTTATCTACGATGGTACAGAAAGTAGACGCTTTTTGCATCATTTTTCATTAAAAAAGTGGCTTTTTAAAGCACTAGTGCTTTTTTACGTTTTTATTGCACGGTAATGTCAAACTGTTTTTAGTGCACAGATATGTCAAATTTGACAGATGAATATATTTCGACGAAAAACTAATTTTTTTATTAATTGATACAAATAACTAATAAACTATATATAAAATATATAATACAAACCAAATGGCAGATTTATGAACTCTGAAGATTTCATTTAATGCAAGTCGAAGCGATTGCAATAAAGCGAACATTTTTTCCATAAATAATAATGGCGGCCGACATTTGTGCAACTTGTTTACTGGTTGCTAAGTAACGCTTTCATTAGTGCACTGCGGGTAAAATATGTTTTCATTAATTTAATTATTGAAATGCATTAAAATATTACTCATATGAATATATTCTTTGAAATCCTTTACGATCGAAGATAAAATTTTGTAAGGCACACGTGTAAAAAGTTTCTTTATTGCACTCCTGGCTTTAAAAAAACTCGCTCGTTCCTCGCTCGTGTTTTTAAACGCCAGTTCGTGCAATAAAGCATCACTTTTTACACTTGTACCTTAAATAACTATTACAATGAAATTATCCTATCCGAGATTCAAAAAATATTAGAGACAGGAATTTATAGTCGTTTTCCACTTTTAATACGCTCATACAAAAAAGCCTTAATTAATTTTGGACATTATTAATACCATATTAGATAATCTTGATACTGAAAACAAACAGCTTAAGCGGTCATTTCTAAACTGAAAGCTGACCAAGAGGCTGCTCCTCCACTAAATGCAACTAATATTATCAATAAAATTGAATGTAGAAATATTAAAGAAATATTAGGTCCAAAAATTTGTTGATTTTTAACATGAAAAAGTTGACCTCTCCCATTATACAAACCTGCATTAAGGACGATGCAACTAAAGTTCATAAATTATTCAAATGCGAACCCGAACTTATTAGAAGCATTAACAAAATTATTAGAGTTAATCGCAACTTGAGGGAAAAATCCGCTCAATTAAAGTAATGTTCACAAATATAAACACTTCTAAAGAAATAATAAATTTTATATCTACCGATTTACACATAAAATAAAATCTGATTTAACTGTGTTACAGAGGTCTTATACGAGGGATACTTATAACAATTTATTAGAGAAGAGAAACAATGCTTAAAAGGATCTATTTATTAAATACACAAACAATATTCCATTGCTGAACAAATTAAAGGATATAAATAAGAAAGGTGAAACCGCAAAAAACAACAAAATGGAATATTACGATAAACTAAATATTTACATTCAATGTGTTAGTGGTATGCGTACAAAAATTGGGGGCATAGCTCACAATATTTTTGTTATGCTGTCATGATTCAATAACAAATGCTGAACTTCAGCTCTTTAATTATAATATTTACAGATTGGGTAAATCTCATCGTAATAGTGACACAATTCGCCGCGACGACCTTTTTAATTGGTTGTTTAGTTGTTGAAGTAAAACACTTACATTTTCAAAACACTTTATTATTGCTTTTTTGAAAACGCAACAATTGTTTCGCCACACTGTGGCTTCTTCATGCGAAGAAATGGGTAATAATAAAGTGTTTTGAAAATGTAGGTGTTTTACTTTAACAACTTAACAAGTGAATATGAATTTTCAACATATAACAGCCTCATCAGTTAATATTTTTAATTGGTGTTGAAAAAGACATTTGTATTCAAATATTATAGGAGTATAATAATTATTTCTGAGAATCGTGTCGAGCAACTTTTCGTACTAATGAATATCGGTGGTAAGCAGTACTATTGGAACTCCTTAGAATCAATATGCGAGTTATATAAGAGAAATTAAATTTTGTGTATCGTGTAACGACAGCATAGATAACGATTATTTCATGTGTTCTATTTGTGATGGTAAACTTCATCGCGGTTGTGCAAAGACAAACGCAATATCCGCGTGTTGCAAATGCGAGAGAAATGGCATCCAAAAATGCTCACCACAAATTATTATTACAATGGAAAAGCAAATCATAGATCTTACAAACCAAGTAAGTCTTTAAAATCGTTATATTTTAAACCTTGAAGAGAAAAATAATAATAAAAGTAAGTAAGATTTCACCCGCAATTCAAATTAAAAATACGGCAAATACATCCGATGGAGTCGCAGGTACAAATAATACCAATACCACACACTAATAACTTTGTTTGTATAACACGAAATTTATTTCTGTGACTTAAGTTTCGGTAACTGCACGTACCATTTTCAAACGAGTTTGAAAATGGTACGTGCAGTTACCGAAACTTAAGTCACAGAAATAAATTTCGTGTTATACAAACAAAGTTATTAGTGTGTTTCATTTCTATTCAACATGTATAACGAAGTAGAAGCCTTCAACATCAACAACAATACCAATACCGTTAATTAGCGAACAGTGAAAGATAGAAATACAGCGTGAGGACGATGAACCGGATGAAAATAATACAAACAACAATATGTAAGTAAAATCTCGACAGAAAAATTTAAACAAAAAACATATAAACTTAACGGTAACAATACAAATTAAGATCTTCTTGTAGATGACACCAAGGAAATAAATTTTTGTATCTAGATTACATAAAGATGTTGACTGTACATAAATGAAATCTTTCTTATTAAAAGACAGACATTATAATTTGTTGTAGAGAAATTAAAACATAAATACGACGACGTCGATTACTCATCGTTTAAGGTAGGAGTCCCAACAGAACTAGAAACGTTAATTATCAATGAAAAATGTTGGCCTAAAAATACGTTTATTAGTAGATTCTTCTTTAAAACCAAGCAATATTCCAAGAATCGAAATTTTCACACCAAAATACGGTGTTAATACCGGTAAAGAACAAATTTACACTAAAATTATTTCATCAAAATATACAAGGTGTATCTACATCAATCATTAGAGCCATTCAACTAAAAACCTACAAAATTCATAACTACAACTTAATTTGATGCTTTTGTAGAGAATAACAAGAATATGGTGGATATTTACTATATTGTCATGAATTATTGGGTGCAAAGATCAATGAGTTGTGTAGTTCGGGTATTTGAGTGCGCGGGTACCGAAATTTATATCAGTATTGTTGTTATATAACTTCAGACTTAAGTATATTTAATGAAATATTTTAACATTTACTTAATTTAATAAGCTTATTTCACGAAATAAACCATTTTCTATTGTAGGCGATTTCAACATATATATTTTAAGAATAAATAATGTCAGCAACAATTTCACAGAAATTTTAAATTTGTACAATGTTTACTATCTAGTCATTGAACCCATGAGAATCTCCATAACCTCAAAGTCATGTATTGACAATATAATTACTAACGTAACATCTGATACGACTGTTCTAATATTAGGTACGGCACTGTCGTCCTAAAGTATTCTTTAAGCGGCAGCAGAAAGCCAAAAATTGTTAAGAAAACAAAATTTCCGCATGTAGTATGAATCCATTTTGTGAACTTATAAGACATGAAACGTTTGCAGAAGTGTACAATAATAAATCTGTAAATGAAAAATATTGTCAATTTATGAATGTACAAAACACACAAAAACTATATATTAAGTTTTTAATAGCAATAGAAATAAATATATAGAACTTAAAATGATATATTCACATAATAAATCTTAAACCTCAAGGGTCATAAAAAAGATACCATTGGTAATAAAGCTAATAACAATATTCCACAACACTCGGATGTGTGTAATAAATATTCCATTTAATGAACAAGCCATTTTTTCTGCATCCTGAAATAATTACAATTGTAAATTCAATGGCCAATAAAAGAAGCTCCGGACATAACGAAGTACCAATTTCTAATATAAAAAGAAGCAATACACATATCTCTGTTCCGTTATGTGATATTATTAACGATACGTTAGAAACCGGAATTTATTCCAGTGATTTTAAACTTGCAAAAACAATCATCATTTATAAAAAGGGCGATTTTAACGAATTAGGAAATTTTCCAGTTTGTTTATTACCTGTATTTTCTAAAATATTTGAACGTGTTATATATTTTCGTTTAATAAGTGCTTTCGTTAAATTTAAGCTATTCTTCTTTTTACAACAAAATAATATCGAAACGGCACTTTGCGAATACACAAACTGGATATTGTCAGCATATAAAGATCACGAAGTTGTTTGTGGTATGTTTTTAGATCTGTCAAGAGCATTTGACTGCATTGTTCATTCAAAACTTCTAGCAAAACTTTATCAGTATGGCATTAGAGGCACCGCATATAATTTAATCAAATTAAACTAACACTATACGTACTTAAAGTAGTAAAGTAGCATTCTAGATCCGTTGCTCTTCATTATATATATATATATATATATATAAACGTCATACCAAACAATATCACATTTATAAGTAAATTGTTAAATTATGCGGATGATACTACAGTGCTCTTAAAAGGTAGTACGTTTCAAGCAGTAAAACAATCAGAGAATAGAACAATGAAATCCATAGAAACTTGGTTTGCAGATAATTGTTTAGTTCCAAATAATGATAAAGTGAAGTGTGTACTTTTTAAAACAAGTCAGCTTAAAAAAACACCTGAGTAATTAGTATCAATAATAACACCTACCAGTTTGTTGATAGTACAAAGTTTTTGGGAATTATTTTAGATGAAAAGCTATCATTTACCTCAGTATGCATAAAATTAGTAATTATGGGCTCCATGTTAATAAGATCAACAAACTTACAAATAGCAAAACTGTTCAATTACTCGATCTATGGATTATACAACGTGTCCACGTAAGTATGCAACATATGGAAAACTTTTTTATTATTAATTTCTTAGAAAATTTTATTCTTTATAAAAATTGGTGCTTGATCTTAAACATACCAAAAAGACATAACAAATGACATTCAACGCTATATTAGAAAGATAATGAACAATTTTTATAACTTTTGTACTTTTTAAGCATATTTTATCAAGTATCCTTAGTTTTGACGTATCTGTATAAATTATGGCAGAGCGAGTAACTTTACAAGACAGAGCAGAGTTGGTGCTAATATGTGACGATAACTATAAAATTTGCAGAGAAGCAGCTCGAACAGAGAATCAGTTATTCACAAGTGTCAAAAATTTTAAAGCAATTTTAAAGGACCGGAAAATTTCAATTGCATTTTAAAAAGAACGTACTAAACCAGTGAGAAATGTGGATAATTCGTTAGATATCTTACAAAGCCTGGTTAAAAATCCTGAAATAATAATAATAGAATTGGGAAATAAGTTGAAAGCATTTAAACCAAGGTATGTTTAAATTTTGCAAGAACATGATTTCGACAATCGTTCTATATTTTGTTTCATGGTACAAAGTGAAATAGAAATTAATAGAACATTTCCTAAGAAGATCCTGTTTACGGATGAAGCTACATTTACTACAAACGGTGTAGTCTTATCATAAAACTGTAGTTGGCGGTCAACAGAAAATCCAGCATTCGGAATTATCTACAAAAATCAATATTCTCGAAAAATAAATGTTTAGTCTGGATTTCCGAACCGAACTATCATAGGGTTCTACATATTTCGGCATAATTAAAATTCAGAAAGATATTTAGAAGTTTTAAATATGGAATTGGAAAATTAATTTTATATGTTACCTTTGGCTCCAAGAAATTCTCTTTAGTATATGCAGGATGGGGCACCTTTACAAAGTGCTCGTGTCGTAGTTGAATATTTAAATGAACAACTTAATGAGAAATAGATTGGAAGACATTCAAAATTTCCATGGCCTCCTCGCTCACCGGATCTAAATTAACTTGATTACTTTTTATGGGGGTGGTTAAAAATCAGTTTATTCTAAGAAATGAACAAAATTATGTATTGAGATGGAAGGGGATCACATCGAGTGATTATTAAAGGAATAATATCGTTAAGGTTGTTAATTTTAAAGAAATTTAATTTTTTGTTGATTAAATCCGCATGTCATTTGTTTTGTCTTTTTTGTATGTTTGAGATCAAGCACCAACTTTTATAAAGAATAAAATTTTCTGAGAAATTAATAATAAAAAAGTTTCCCATTTGTTGCATACTTACGTGGACACGTTGTATACAGGGTGACTGACGAAAAACCTTTGGTGCTGTATCTCACTTATTTTTTATCCGATTTTAATAAATAAAACATTAAATTAAACCATTTTTAAAAAACTTGAATAGGATCTGAACTGTTATTTTTTCTCGCACCCAGTTTTTGACAAAATACGATCAACATTTTTTTTAAATTGCACTGCATATATATTTTTATTGATTCGCAAGGAGATTTATTTTCTGAATATAAAAATGTAGACAAATTTATCCATACATCAAACTTAAGTCGAGAAATTGAGGATTAAAAAAATAAATAAAAAGTCAAGTATCCATTGTAAACAATATACAGACACTATTTTAAATGTCAAAAGTGACAGTGACAGCCATTGATACAATACTGCAACGATTTTTAATTATTTCATAATTAAAATGTTGCAATATTTTAAACACTGTACTAGAATTTTGTGCTTCTACAGAAATCGTTTTTCAGTTTTTGAAATCTTGCAACATTTTTATTATGAAATTATTAAAAATCATTGCAGTATTGTACCAATGACTGACACTGTCACTTTTGACATTTGGAATAGGCTCTGTATATTGTTTACTATGGGTATTTGATTTTTATTTTTTTTTAATCCTCGATTTCTCGACTTTGGTTTGATGAATGGATAAAATCGTTTACAAATTTAGATTCAGAAAAAAATCTCCTTGCGGATCAGTACAAAATATATATACAGTGCAATTTGAAAAAAAAATTTGATCGTCTTTTGTCAAAAACTGGATGCAAGAAAAAATATCAGTACAGTTCATATTAAAGTCTTTTAAAAATCATTTAATTTGATGTTTTATTTATGCAAATCAGATCAAAAATAAGCGAGATACAGCACCAAAGGTTTTTCGTCAGTCACCCTGTATACAACATGTTCACTTAAGTATGCAACATATGGGAAACTTTTTTCTTATTAATTTCTCAAAATTTTTTATTCTTTATAAAAATTGGTGCATGATCTTTAACATACAAAAAAGACAAAACAAATTACATTCGACGCTATATTAGCAAGATAATAAACAATTTTTATAACTTTTGCACTTTTTAAGCGAATTTTATCAAGTATTCTCAATTTTAATAATAATAATAATAATAATATTCTTCTTGATTAGAAATTAAAAACACTTGGTTTGTTTCACAGAATATTTATTATTTTTTCTCTCCGACTAGTTTCGACAAAATGTCATTATCAAGGAGTAATGAATAATGTACAAAAGGTTACACCAATATATATATGGATTACAAATTCAGGTAATAAGGGCCGTCATAATCGGGGACTTCCAAATCTCTTCAATATTGTTAGTTATTTGTTTGCCGCTAATTATGGCCTTATTTATCTCTAATCCCTCTCTGTAATTAAGATGCCTTAATAGACAAACTAGTTAAAAAGAAAAAATTGAAACAATTAGATAAATATTTTTATAACGCACACAATAAAAGGGAAAAAAATAATTGGCATAAATTAGAATTTGCTGGTGAGTTATCAAATAAAATTTTAAATAGTCTTAAAGGGTACAATTTTAATGTTATTATGACCAACCCACTGAACATCAAAAAAATATTATGCAACAACTCAAGAATAGACCAATTAAAGAAGTGCGGTGTTTACGAATTAAAGTGTGGTGATTGTGACCATATATACATAGGACATACAGGACGAACCTTTGAAGCAAGATTGCAAGAACATAAAAAATCAATATACAATAAAAAGCAAACAACTGGATTTTCGCAACATTGCATAGAAAATAACCATTTTTTCCAAAATAACAATTTAAAAATATTGTACTCAGGTAATAAAGGTCGGCATCTTAATTACAGAGAGGGATTAGAGATAAATAAGGCCATAATTAGCGGCAAACAAATAACTAACAATATTGAAGAGATTTGGAAGTCCCCGATTATGACGGCCCTTATTACCTGAATTTGTAATCCATATATATATTGGTGTAACCTTTTGTACATTATTCATTACTCCTTGATAATGACATTTTGTCGAAACTAGTCGGAGAGAAAAAATAATAAATATTCTGTGAAACAAACCAAGTGTTTTTAATTTCTAATCAAGATTTTTCAAATATGTTTCACCACGGGTTAAGTGAGCAATTAATTAAATATAAAATAATATTCTTTATTAGGGATCAGTAAAATGTTTGCAAATACGCATGACAAAACCAAGTGATTTAGATGCACTCAAGCACAACCGAGTTATATGGCAGACAAATGTAAGTTGACTGTCAAACCATACCCCAAGATCTCTCATCTCACTAAGCTTATATAACAAAATACCATTCACGTTATAACAAAAATTAAAATAAGAACGTTTACGAGTATATGTAACAACAGAGCACTTCGTTATATTCAATTTTAACAGATTTATCATACACCAATTAGTAATTATGTCTAAATTATCCTAAAGTAAAAGTGCGTCACTCAAATAATTAATAGTAGCAAATATCTTCAAATCATCAGCATAAGCCAGCACATTACAGGTTAAAGAATTAGTTAAGTCATTAATGTATAATATGAATAATAGAGTTCCTAGGTTTGAGCTCGGAGGAACCCCGGAGGTAGAAATAAATTCAAATTGTAACCATTATACTGCACATAACTCACACGATTACATTAATAGGGCGCAATTAGTAGTATAATAGAATTACATAACCCAAATTCTTCCAGCTTACTCAACAAAACTTTGTAATCAATTGTATCAAATGCACGGGAAAAGTCCGTGTAAATTACACCTAATTGACCACGACTGTCTAAGACTTCACTTATACGCAGTGTGATAACTGCCAAGTTCGTAACTGTTGATTGACTAGTCATAAACCCGTGCTGATGTTCAGAGATTATGCCCTTAACTT
The DNA here is from genome assembly GCA_963969525.1 of Ontholestes murinus. Lineage (NCBI taxonomy): Eukaryota > Metazoa > Arthropoda > Insecta > Coleoptera > Staphylinidae > Ontholestes > Ontholestes murinus. The sequence goes on along the minus strand of OZ018393.1, from coordinate 30,751,389 downwards.
GACAGTAAACCTCACAATAGATGATATGTTCAAATACCTTAGCAAAGTTACAAAGTATAGAAACAGGACGATAATTATATATGTTATTCCTATCACCTTTTTTGTGCACAGGGGTTATATACGTGCGCGCTTCCAGATATTCGGAAATAAGTTGGTACGTACAGCTAAATTAAAAGTAATTAACAACGGTTTTACAAATAAAAACTTACAATCTTTGATTAAAAAACTTGGCACTTGATCGTCACCACAGCTAACATTGTTTTTTAATTTGTTGATGCTTTTGAGCACATCGTTTTCACTAATCACAACACTATTAAATGGGACAGCATTAATTGGCTCATCACTTCTTTCTTCAACAGGTTCTGGTAGAGAGTCAGAAGAAAACAGCTTTGCAAATGCTGAAACAATATCTTCTGGTACATTATACACAGCATCTTATCTTGAAGTTAAGACGGAATCCTAGTATTACCAGACTTACTACGCATGAAGTTCCAAATTTCTTTGGGTTCAGTAATGATTTTACGTTCCGTATCACTCACCCAGTTCTTATATGCATCAAAAATTTTTATATTAATTATGGCGCGAAGTCTATTAAATTCCGAATAATGAAACGCAGAATTTGTTGCTCTCCATTTGCTCCGTAACTTTAATACAGTTTTTAATATCACTGGAAAACTATGTCGGAAAATATGTATTTCTTGAAGCATATCTGGGCACAGAAGCATCCAATATATTATAAAGGACATTATAGAATTCTTTATTAACATTAGTAATACACTCTAAAAAATACCAATCAGCACAAGAAAGTTTATCATATAGAATGAGGTAGTTGGCTTTCCTGAACTTATAGCGGCTGTTACTATTACTAGGAAATGATGTTTCATTCCTGGGCAACTCAACATCCATAAACACAGAGAGAGCAGGGTGATGCAAATCTTCAGTGATGAATGGCACCTTATCACGTTCCATAACAAATTTAGTGACGATATTTGAAAGCACAAGGTCAAGAGAAAGCACAAGGTCAATAATTTTCACGTATCTGTATAAATTATGGAAGAACCTTACAAGATAGAACTGAGTTTGTGTTAATATGTGGCGCTAACTATAAAACCTGCAGAGAAATGTCTAGAATTTTAAAGCAATTTAAAAGGACCAAATTGCATTTTAAAAAAGAACGTACTAAACCAATAAGAAATGTGGAGGATTCGTTGACTGGGAAAGTCAATAGTACATAAGGTACTCGCAGCGAACAAGTTTAAAGCATTTAAACCAAGATATGTTCAAACTTTGCAAGAACATGATTACGACAATCTTTCTGAATTTTGTTTCATGGTACAAAGTGAAATAGAATTAATAGAACATTTCCTAAGAAAATCCTGTTTACGGATGAAGCTACATTTACTACAAATGGTGTAGTTTTATCACAAAACTCTCGTTGGTGGTCAACAGAAAATAAAAACATTCCGAATTATCTGCAAAAATCAATATTTTCCAAAAATAAATGTTTGGTCTGGAATTTTGAGCAGAAATATTATAGAGCCCTACATATTTCGGCAGAGTTTAAATTCAGAAAGATATTTAGAATTTTTAAATATGGAATTGGAAAATGAATTTGACATTTTAACTTAGGCTACATGAAATTCTCTTTAGTTTATGCAGGATGGAGCACCTGCACGTAGTGCTCGTGACGTAGTTGAATATTTAAATGAACAATTTTATAAGAAATGGATTGAAAGACATTCAAAATTTTCATGGCAATATTCTTGAAAATGTAATAAGAGATTTGAACAGAAGAACAAATTTATATATTGAGAGGGAAGGGGATCACATCGAGTGATATTTATTCAATTATTAATATCATTATGGTTGTTAATTTTAAATAAATTAATTTTTTTGTTTGTTAAAACCCTATGTCATTTGTTTTGCCACTTTTTTATATCTAAGAACAAGCACCATCTTTTATAAAAAATAAAATTTTCTGAAAAATTAATAATAATAAAGTTTCCCATATGTTGCATACTTACGCGGAAAAGTTGTATATGAGTGAATTAAATTTTTAATGAAATATAAACACAAGTTTATATTTTTTTCTGTTTTGATGTTTTTATATGAATATTTATGTTTTGCAAACTAATCATTATAAAATAAAGGTATACATACATTAAATAGATTAATGATATTCGTAAATTGATATAACACTAACCTAAACCTAACCTAACCTGACCTAACCTTAAAACAAAGGTATTATTATTCTTATTATAATTATTATTTTCATATACATTTAATATACTCTATTAAATATAATCAAAATTCAACATTAAATTAATGTATACAAACTAAAAATATTAAGTTCACTTATTTGCACTAATTTTTTAATAATATTGAATTTTAATCATTAAAATAAGGAAGAAACAGTAAAAACATAATTTTAATTTTATATAATTTCTATTGTTTTTAATTTATTAAAGCGGCCTTTTAAACATTCCGGTAGATATAATACAATTAGTAGATTTAATCCAATATAAATGTATATTATTGTTTATGCCGCATTTCTCATGAAATAATTTCCCGTACGTATATATTCAAGAAACGGTAACTTGATACGCTCGATCATAAATTTTGCGGTTTGTCTACTTAATGATTCGTACACAACTAAACCAACATCTTTATATTGTGCCGCTGAGGCCAGAATTATGAGTTCCAGTAGCTAGTAGTTTTAACACAGAAACAGACCGTTCAATACACAACGTGAATTATTTGAGAATAACAAATAGGGGCCTATGTTAACTTCTTCATTTCTTAGTTACTTGGATAACTTACTTCACTTGTTCTTATATGAAAATTATATTAAAATAACTCGCCTTGGAGTAACAATGTTGTTCATATGATAACCAATGCTAATTATCTCTGTCAGTAGGCAGAATATACAGCCGACACACACTGATGTTTTGTAAATTACTTTTAACTCTGTCTTATTGTCATTGTAATGCGCGGATCTCGCGACTTTATTCAAAATTACTAATACCGGAAAATTACAGAAAAACGGTTGTGACAGTGACATTTACTTTTTTCTCAATACATACTTGATAATACACAAAAAAACGAATAAACGTGAAATCGACGTAAACATCCCGCCCCCCATTGAATGCCAAGCATTCAATTAAACATTATTCACCACACTATCACTTGTATCAAGGGCGCACAGTTTCACAGAAGGGCGCACATATGAGCCGGAATTGGTGCGAACAGTCGCGCTCCGAATTACTCCGTCCGGTCCTGGATGAACAGCCTCGACACGTCCCAGTTTCCATAACAGCGGTGGTGTGTTATCCTCCTTGATAACAACGAGTCGTCCAGGTTCGATGTTGGCGGTGTTTTTCTGCCACTTGGTCCTTTTGTGGAGCTCGGACAGGTACTCCCGTTGCCAACGACTCCAGATATGTTGGCGTAGCTTTTCCACGAACTGCCACCGAGACAGCCTGTTTGCAGGAACGTCGCTTATATCCTGGTTGAGCGGTGCGGTGATTGCATCACCAATGAGAAAATGTCCAGGGGTTAATGCAGCTAAGTCGTTCGGATCCTCAGACAGCTGGCACAAAGGACGTGAATTCAATACAGCCTCTATTTGCGTTACGAGAGTATGTAGCTCGGTGTAAGTCAGAAGAGCATTCCTGACAACTCGATGTAGATGATGTTTTACACTTTTGACCGCGGCCTCCCACAGGCCTCCGAAGTGAGGAGCGTGCGGCGGTATAAAAGTCCATTTAATATTTTGGGTTGTGAGTGCGGTCCTTATCTCGTCTTCAGCATCCCGAAGAAAAATTCCTAATTCCCTCAGGTGGTTTCGGGCGCCGACGAAGTTGGTAGCGTTGTCGGAAAAAATCTCAGCGACGCATCCTCGGCGCGATATAAGTCTATGGAAGGCTGCGAGGAATGCTTCCGTGGTGAGATCCGCGACCACTTCAATATGCGCGGCTTTTGTTGCGAAACACACGAATACGCAGATATACACCTTCGTAGTTCTTTTAGACCGACGAGAACCATCCTTAATAATAAAAGGCCCGCAGTAATCAACGCCGCATTTTAGAAAGGGGCGAAATTGCTGTGTTCGGTATAAAGGTAGAGCTCCCATGATCGGAGCGTCGAATCGGGGCCGAGCGCGGACACACCGAATACATTTCCGAACCACTTCACGTGTCACGCTTCTGCCGTTCAGTGGCCAGTATTTAGTTCTGACGGCGGCGAGTGTTCCCTGAGTTCCTGTATGTAATTGCACATTATGAATGTCCCTTATAATTAGCTTCGTTAGCTGGTGGTTGCCTGGTAATAAGATCGGGCACCGACGAGATAAAGGCATGCTCGATTCCACTAACCGCCCGCCCACTCGTAAAATTCCATCGGTGTCGATAAATGGATTTAAGCAGGTAAGGCGGCTTGACTTTCGCACTGTCCCACCCTTGGTTAACGAGTCCAGTTCACTTGTGAAGGAGCATCGCTGCAGGTGGCGGATTATAGTGTTGGTTGCCGCCTCTAACTCCTCGGTGGTGAATGGGCCACTTCTCTTCATAGCAGGGCGTCTTAGGGCATCCTTAAACCGCAGAATGTACGCCATTGCTCGTACTGTTTTATAGAAGGATGAGCAGATTGGAATTACGTCCTTAATTTCAATCGAAATAATTCCACATTTGACTTCCGACTGTTCAGCAGTTGGCACAAATGTGACAGGGGCTTGTTCACTTAACAGGAAGGCGGGTCCATTCCACCACAACGTTGAATGGTTTAAATCCGACGGAGATAATCCGCGGCTAATGAGATCGGCGGGATTTTCATGTGTCGCTACGTGGTACCAATCGGAAACGTCACTCAATGTCTGGATTTCACTTACGCGATTGGCCACGAACGTTTTGAATTTTCGCGATTTGGACTTAATCCATGAAAGCACGATGGTAGAATCTGAATAATAATAATGTCTCACAAATTTAGTGTCTAAGGTGGAACACACGCGATCACACAACTCGGCTAGTAATACCGCGGCGCAAAGTTCGAGACGGGGAATGGTGGTTGACTTTACCGGTGCAACCCGAGATTTCGCACACAACAAGCGGGAAGAGGTTTTTCGTCCATATCTAACAGATACTATGTACACACATGCTCCATATGCATTCTCGCTGGCGTCGGCGAATCCATGAAGCTCGAATGATTCAGCGCCTACCTGAACTACATTTCTGGGAATAGCGAGGTCCCTCACCAGTTGCAGCTCATTAGCATACCGTGTCCACCTGTCGAGGTACAGGGCAGGTAGAGGATCGTCCCATCCGCACTTCATCCTCCATAAATCTTGGATTAAGATTTTTGCGGTGATGATTAGCGGGCCGATTAATCCTAGCGGATCGTAGATGCGGGAAATCTCACTTAGAATTGTCCGTTTAGTGAATACGCGCGCGGAAATTTCACTGCACTTATAACTTAGACAGTCATTATGAGTGTTCCATACGGTTCCGAGGGTGGTCACACAGTCATTGAGCCCGCGAGTCAGCACTGTTACTGAGTCATTAATGTTCGTGCGGAAGCACTCAAACACGGCGGGGTTATTGCTTGCCCACTTTTTAAGTTCGAATCCACCTTTTCCGAGAAGAGTGGAAACTTCGTCACGAATAACAGTCAATTCTTCAATCGAATTCCCACCTGTTATTAGATCATCAACGTAAAAGTCTCTTAAGCACACTTCGCTGCCGACCGGAAAATTACTGCTCTCAATTTTCGCGAGTTCGCGCACTGATTTAATAGCCAGATATGCTGCAGGAGCGGTTCCATATGTGACCGTGGCCAACTCATATGACACTAGGTTGTCTTCTGGATGTTCACGCCACCAAATCCGCTGGTACTTCCGGTCCTGTTGCCGAACGCTAACCTGACGGTACATCTTGGTGATATCCGCGGTGATCACATATGTTTTCGTCCTCATACGCAGCATTATGGAGAACAGGTCATCTTGGAGGGTGGGGCCAACCATTAACATGTCGTTCAATGATGTCCCGTTGTTTGACGGCGCGGATGCATTAAAAACTACTCTGAGCTTCGTCGTTAGGCTATCTTCCTTGATTACGCAGTGGTGAGGCATGTAGTAGCCGTTCGTTACATCCCCGCTTGTTGGATGCATGTGTCCCAATTCCTTGTATTCGCGCACAAATTCACGGTATGATTCGTAGACTTCCGGCTGTTTAGCTAGCTTTCTTTCCAGCGCGAAAAATCTATGTTTCGCCGATACACTGGATTCTGCTAACCCTTTTGCATCGGTTTTAAAGGGCAGGGCCACCTCAAACCGACCACAAGGCATTCTCGTACTTGTCTTTTCAAAATGTTTCTCACATTCACGATCCTCGTATGTACTTGTTGTATGCTTGAAATTCTCGATTTCCCAGAATTGTGACACTAGTTCGTTGAGGCCCACGAAACCTACCGTCGCACAGTGGGTGGTTTGCACCTGCGGTAACTGACCTGCAACTATCCAGCCGAAGTGAGTACTTATTAGCGTCAATGGACCCATGGGGATGTGACGCCCGTTTACGATGTCGTAATAAAGGCCTGCCCCGATGAGCAGGTCAATTTCTTGCGGTTTGTGGAATGACGGATCGGCAAGTTGAATCCCCGCGGGGGGCGTTAATCCCCGGATATCCATTTTATGATTCGGAATTTTATCCGTTATTTTGTGCATTATTAACGCGTTCATTGGTGTATTGTAATCGGACACACGTGATTGCACAACAAATGTTCCCATTTCTTTAATGTCGGTTCTTGAGCCTCCGACTCCGACGATGGGCGTTGACAAGGAGCGCCTTGTCAAATCAATTTTCGCAGCACATTTCTCCGTAATTATGTTCGCCTGCGACCCGGAATCCAGCAAAGCACGCACCTGTATTATTTTTCCTCGCTGGTTTCTTATGTTAATCACGCAGGTTGACAGTAGCACAGATGATGGATGATTCGAGAGTGTTGAAAGTGACGCGGCCTCACTACTGCAGGGTTCATTGTTACTCGACGTAGGCGGCGTCGCGGCTTTGTGCAGTAACGTATGATGCGATTTGTTGCATTCACGGCAGTTTCCGGATTTGCATGATTTTGCAGAGTGGTTGCTCCCCAGGCAGTTGAAACACAGATGTTTTTGTTTCACCGTTTCAATCCGCTGTTCTACCGATTTTCCTTGAAACACGCGGCACTTGTATCGCACATGTGAACCGTCACAAAACACGCACTTTTCTTCGGTCGATTTAACAGTCAGCGACTTGACTTTCGGAAACTGCACCATTGTTGTACGCGTACTATCCATCGCTTCCAGTTGCTTGCATTTTTTTTCAAGAAATTCCTGCATTTCTGAATACGTCGGTGTTTTAGAGCAGGTTTCACCTTCCCACTCCTTCTGCAGCTCCGGGTTTAGCTTCTCGGCGATGATTTCCACCAGTAAATCGTCCCAGGCATGCGTCGGCCGATTGATAGCCTTAAGCGATGCGAGGTTTAGCGCAACGACGTCGATTAAATGCCGAAGGCTCGTGTGGCTCTCCTTTTTGACCGTCGGCAGGTGAATTAGCGATCGCACATGTTTTTTAATTACAAACCGTTCGTTTTGGTAGCGGCTCACTAACTGGTCCCAGGCAAGTTGATACGCGTCGCTTGACATTTGCACGGATTTGATCATTAACGCGGCTTCTCCCTTGAGCGAACTACGCAAGTAGTGGAATTTCTGTGCATTTCCAAGCGTCGTATTGTCGTGGATGAGGTTCTTGAAAGCGTCACTGAATCTTTGCCACTCGTCGTAGTTTCCGCTGAACGTAGGTAACTCGATTACCGGTAGTCGCACTTGGGGTTCATGTCTTGACGGCGAAGACGCGCTGTTGGCCTGAGTCGCCGCTTGCAATTTAGCAATTATTTTGTCTACCTCACACTCGATTGTGAAATAGTCGTCGTCGAATGTTTCTTGGTCTGCCATGGAGTCGATGTCGTTATCGAAAAGTTCCATCACAATTTGATTTAGTTCTTTTCGGGCTGGAACAAGGTCGTTCCAGAGCTTCAAAATAATTTGCTCATCATTTTCGGGTTCCGCAAGCCGTTTCTGGAGCCTTTCCTTTTTTTTGATGATATTCTTCATCTGCCATTGCAGTTTCTTTACAATTGCAGCAGACATGTTGACTTACTGAGATGTGTTGCACAAAGTAAGAAAGCTCGGCTAATATTGTTCGTTTGTGTACGGCCGACAACCAACTTGCGCACTCACGAGACACAAAAACGGCAAGTTGTTGGAATTGTTGCACGCGTAAACGACACGAATATTACACCACCTTTTGCTCGGTAGCAAAATGGTTCACGAGAGAAATTCACTATGTTCGTAATTAACTGTAACTTATCCGGTTCGAAGGACCATGTAATGCGCGGATCTCGCGACTTTATTCAAAATTACTAATACCGGAAAATTACAGAAAAACGGTTGTGACAGTGACATTTACTTTTTTCTCAATACATACTTGATAATACACAAAAAAACGAATAAACGTGAAATCGACGTAAACAGTCATTGTTATTTTAAATCAATTTTAAATCCAAAAAAACTCTTGGATTCATTTTGAAAGACATAAAAATTGCGAATGTTTGTCGAAATTAATTTTAATTAGTGTTGAATATAAATATTATTCTTGGTACATGTATATTAATAAATATGAAAATAATATTAATAATATAGTATATTTTTAATTAGAATAGCTTATGATGTAACTTGTTACTAATGAAAAAGATGTTTACCGCGTTATCAAACCGCCATTGTATTCGTAAAAATTTCCCATGTCTCAATCTCAATTTTCGTAATAGGCGAAACGTTGGTAGAAAGTGATATTTATCTGTATTTATTTATTTCAAAATGTAACTTTTTTGTTATACTGACCAACATATTGTACAAGTCTTCCGTGATACTGGAATTGTTAGTAGGAAGGCAAATATAGGTTTGTTAACATAACCTACTCCTGAGTTAACTGAAAATGTGCGACAGATAATAAGACTGTGGATCTAAAACTTTCAGAAGTACCTTAACAGGTACATAGTATAGAAAAATATTCTAACTTGATGATGAAGAGATTACATTTACATGAATAAGGGCACACACTACTGTAGACGCTATTATAACAATAATAAGTGATCGTATTATCTATTAAATCACTGAACATAACTTAGTAGTCGCTTAATTGTTTAAGTGTGTGATAATTAGTTGGTTCACTTAGAGGAAGTTAGTGAAGAAATAATTAAATGAATCAAAAGCATTTAAAAAAACGGAAAAATGTTTTAAGAAGTGAAGTGAGAGCACTTGACCAACTTCATTGTTTTTTATGTGTTTTAATAAATGCATAATGATCTATCTCTAATTTAAGGTATTTTAAATTTATAAAAAAAAGTCATGTCAATAGACACAATTGTGCTACCCAAAAATAAATGTTAAAGAATAGTTACCACGATATGATAGTTCTACTTATACGTTTCACCATATCATCAAATAAGAAAAATATGTTTTGGTATATACTATACTATTAATATATGAAATTAATTTAATCTATACCGAAACAAATATTCCTTTTTTCTTATTTTAATTATTCATTCTTTCTTTCGATTTAATTTGAAACATTAGAGTGTTTCGAGTAATTTTATATTGTATTCATAATAATAAATATTATAAGTGTTCTTTGCGAATCAGTCGAAGTCAAATTTTTAAAGGTTACATTCTTCTTTGGCCATGAGTAGCTTTTTATCAATATTAAAAACGTAACACCCGTTTTACATAACATACTAATAGAATTTTTGTCTTATGATGTTCTTCTTACCTTTGGGGCTAAAAGTATTTCGTTGATTTCGTCTATATGACTGGCTGCAATGGTTATTAGCAAAATCAGAAATATGGAAGAATATGTTACGTAAGAGTGAAGCTCAAATGAAAATCATGACAGGGCTGCTAAAAACGATTGAAAGCAATGTCTTCTGATGCTGATCAAGCTATAAACTACAATAATTTAACCACTTTAACATCCACAGCGATTTCACGATTGAAACGACTGATTATTTCTATTATCACCAGCTTAGATGCTCGTATAGACTTTACATGCATCGTTTTTTTTTTTAAATTCTTATAGGTTTTTCATTTAAGCGATTTATATTTATATCATGGTTGTAAGTAAAACTTAATATTTTTGAAGAATTCAAGAGTATATTACCTATTTGCAGTTGAATAACAATTACTCAACTCATGGTACAACTATTATTACCATGCAGAGGTTGGATCCTTACGAGCTTTCGTTTAATCTTACGATTCGTCTTAAATATATTATCTCATAGTGATTTAAATATTGATTTTAATAAAAATCTGGCTAAAAATTTTGACTGCAAATTTGAATTTTGCGTAAAATTGTATAATCATTAAGAGAAATGGTCATAGAAGTGAATATCTCACATCAAATGCCAAGTGTTGAATAGCAATAAAAAAAAAACTAATTGTTAAAATATAATCATCCATAGAAGTTAAAACAGATCTTTCCGATTAATACAATTTTAAAAAATTAAGCAGCACAATACATGCATTCATCCAACTTAGTAAATAACAACTAAAAGTTTAATACACCAATTTGTTTCGTACCGTCCATATGTAAAATATTGAGGTGAGTAATAGTGTACTTTATAGCGATTGGAATTTTGTTTTTAAAATGAGTCAAGAGTAATGTTTGCACAAATATTTATTAATAGTAGCCGACGCTCTAACGAAAAAAATGTGTATACCTTTACAGAATTTCATATGAAAATAATGGTGGCAACAGTTACTATGTGATAGTTCATTTTAAAGAGTAAATAAAAAATTATACCACTATTTATTTTATAAAATACACAAACAAAGTTTGCAACATATTTACTTTACATTTCTGTTAATTCTAAACCTATATAATATACTTGCATTACATCCGCTTATAAATAAGTTAATACATTTTTGAACTAATACTTTTTCATTATACACACATTTTATTTGTATTTTATGTGATTTTTCATCTTTCTGACGAATAGGCATTAAATAAAATGAATCTTCATATTATTTTATCTTTTATACGAAGCCTAATCTGTTTTTAAATTTGAAATTAATGTCCCCTTCCTGTTGAGTACGTTCATTTTTTAAGGAAACCTTTTTAAATTATTCAGAATCTTTTAAATAACGAGAGTGGCGTAACAATTTATTAGTTACGTCGGTATCGTTAATTTTGCCGTTCATTTTCCGAGCTTTTTGTCGAGTAATTTCCAAGCTAAACATTATTTTTTGTAATTACATCACTGCAGTTTAATTAATTTAACAAGTTAAACATTAATCAGTCATTGATTAAATAAACAACAGTGTACTGTTCTATAAATTTTTATGCGTATCTTAACAAGTTTCTTTCTTGAATGGTAAGTATTTAAATTTCAAATTTTATTATTTTTTATTGGGAAGATTAATTTTCATATTAGATTATAATAGTTCAACAGTATGGTCATACATAAGTGCGCACATCCACACAAAAAACAGTTATGATATGTACATACGTATACTTTTATTTTATATTGATTAAATACGTAATTGTGGAGAATTTCACTTCGTGATATATTTTGATAATTCTAAATAAAACGAGTAACTTTTTTAGTATCACTTCTTTAATAATACTTGTAACTATAGTTTCGACAATGACAAGCTAAAGTTGTTGGAACTCTATAGCTCATTACATCTTCATATTTATTGTTATTAACTTCACTACATATTATTTATTTATTTATTGAATTATAAACTATCCTAGAAACCGCATATAATGTTCTTAAAAGATCGATGCTCTTAAGGGATTCACGTTATTAAGGCGATCACTTGAACAAGATGGGGGAGAAATACAGCTTCTTCCGTACCATTCTATAGAATTACATTTGGCTGATCAGGTGCTTTGCGTTCCTCGACATATAATTCTTTATTGGCAAAAGCATAAGAACCGCTACCATCATTAAGAAAAGTATACTTGCAACAGAAATTTGTTCTAAAGTTAAGGGCAATTAATGACGAAAAGTTCCTTAGAAAGATCTGCGTAATTATCACATTTCAGTAAATTGAATAAAACACGATAACTTTGTTTGTATAACTTGAAAACTTTTTATTGTGACTAGTTTCGACAAATTTAGCTTGTCATTATCAAACACATAGTAAATTAAAATACGGTTAAAACAGGTATATATACAAATACGAAAAAGAGGGATTACAAAACAGCTTTGAAGATGGGTGTGTACATGAGGTCGATCTGGTCGTTAATTAAGGGAATTCCCGGATTAAGCCTGGCTTTGTGTATTTCCAGGGATTCTATTAATCCATTTTACGTCCTTTTTCTGCGAAATGTAGAACCGAAAGTACATCTTCGGAAAAAGAATGTCTTTCGTCAATAATGTGTTTCGCGAATGTTGATTTTTCCGGTTGGTTGAGGCGAAAAGAGCGTATATGTTCGTGGAGCCTAGTTTTTAATTTTCGACCAGACTTGCCTATGTACAGTCCCTTACAAGTATCACATTTGATGCTGTATATTCCTGATTTTTCTAACATTGGTGTTTTTGTTTTAGGGTTGAGGATGGTATTATTTAATTTGTAAATTAAAAAAAAAAAAAAAAAAAATTATTATTATTATTATTAATATCTAGACTTTAGCAAAAGTTTCAATTTGACAACAGACGCGAGTAACATAGCCGTCGGCGCAATTTTATCACAAGGCCCAATTGGAAGCGACAAACCCATCGCATACGCATCACGAACCTTAAACGAATCCGAACAAAATTATAGTACTATTGAAAAAGAGCTATTGGCCATTGTATTGGCAACTAAATACTTCAGACCCTACCTGTTCGGTAGAAAATTCCAAATTATTTGCGATCATAAGCTTCTTCAATGGCTTATGTCCGTCAAAGAACCGAACTCCAAATTAGTTCGGTGGCGATTAAAACTTGCTGAGTACGATTATAATATTATATACAAAAAGGGTATTTTAAATAAGAATACGGACGCGCTTTCTCGTATAGAAATAAATAGGCATGATAAAGTCGATCAGCTTGACGACTTTTATATAAGTAACTTTGACGATAAATTTGGTACAAGTAGCGAAGATGAATTAGATAAAAAAATAAATGGCATTATTCATAAAATAGACCATAATCGTGAAATTGATTCTATGATAGTTGAACTTGGACTTGATGCCGAAAACATGTGCTACGGAATAAAGAAAATAAAGACAGTGACACCACAATTCACTCTAATACTGAAAACCCAATATTTAATATTCCTATCTTGGAAAAACCTGTGAATCTAGGACGCAATCAAATTATTATTTCAGAGGTGAATTACGCACCCGCAATACCAACAATTAGATATCTTTTTAATAATAATAGGAAAATGCGAATAAATTTACAACTTTCCAAATTAGATTTTGAACAAAATGTTGTAGACTTTATAAAAGAATGTACCCCCCAAAACAAACATATCACTTATATTTTGTAGACCAAATTTACCGAAAATTCTGTACTATTCTTCAAAAACATTTTAGGAAGCCGCAAATGTAATTTATTAAATGCACTGAATTATTTGATAATGTAGAAACTGAAGATGAAATTATAAATATTATCCAAGCGTGAAAGTAAAACGAACCATCGAGGAATAGAGGAAACTGATTCCCAAATAAAAAGAAAGTATTATTGGCCTGCTCAACGACGTTACATACAAAATTACATAAATAATTGTGACGTTTGTCAACTTTGCAAATATGATCGAAATCCATTAAAACTTAAATTTAATATTACAATGACACCGACCAAACCATTCGAAATTATCCTTATTGACAGCATAGATTTGGAAGGTACTAAATTTCTTATAATAATTGACGCTTTTTCAAAATATACCCAAATGTATAAACTGAATTCTCATCAAGCAATTGAGATTGCCAACAATCTCGTTAAATTTATTACGCATCATGGAATTCCGGGCCAAGTTGTGGCAGACAATCATCTCGAATTTAAGAATACCTTAGTAAAAGAACTATTAGAAACTCATAAAATTAAAGTGCATTTCATCAGTAGTCAACACCCAGTTTCAAACGGCATAGTCGAAAAAGTTCACTCGACTATAATAGAACATACCCGGTTGCTTAACAATCAGGATACTCATAAAAAAGAACCCATTGAATCAAAAATTAATTACTCACTCTTGGCATATAATAATTCGATACACTCAACTACTAAATTGACCCCGTCAGAAATTATTTCGGGACATATAAACTCAGTTTTTCCCTTTGACATCGATATTTAAAACTCGAATCGTCAATAATTATATTATTAATCACCGAGATAAAGTAAAACTGCTTTACCAAAAAATTAATGAATATATGCAAATTAATAAAGAAAAAGTTATGGAAAAGCATAATCAAAACCAAGAAGAAATTCCAGAAACCATATTTGTCAAAAATAGGCAAAAACAGTCAAAGACTAAAAATAAATACAAGAAGGAAACATTGAAATCAGTTGATCATAAATTCAAAACGGGAACAATTAACCCGAAACATTATAATGCTGTGGACAAAATTCACTTGTCAAACCTTAAGCGACCAAAGATTAAAAATAAACTAGGTAAACTAACTAATAAACCTAAATTAAATTATCAAGAATATTTAAATAATCAAACTCTAGAAAAAACATCAAACAATCATAATATTGAAATAAATGGTGATTTGTTTTCTGCACCAAAAAACATTTCACTGGCACACTGTATAAGCTTAGACCTTAAAATGGGTGCTGGGATCGCCGCAGACTTTAAAAAAAAATCGGTACTTTAATGATGGTTGAGTTACGTGAAGATGTACTGTACTATAAATGAAAGATTGAGTCTCCTTTCTTCACAAAATTTATTGATCGCAAATGTACATTTGCCACAATGTGACCATTTTCAATGCTAAACTAAATACAAAAACAAATAAGCAAGTATTTATACCTAAACAGATACAGATTAGTGAGGGCGGTACACAACAGGGCACAAATTTTCCCTAGATAAAATGAAATTATTAAAATTCTCTAGTAATTACAGACTTAATACTCTGGAGGCAATAGAAATGAAAAAAGTGGAAAACCGGCTATTAAACTTCGATTTAAGCCCATTAGTTAATCCTTTCCTTGAACTAATCACACCGCTCTAATCCCCAGTTAACCCAAACAGTATTATTGTAATCTTCGTTACCTATTTTTACCGCCCTCACTAATCTGTATCTGTTTAGGTATAAATACTTGCTTATTTGTTTTTGTATTTAGTTTAGCATTGAAAATGGTCACATTGTGACCGAAATGTACATTTGCGATCAATAAATTTTGTGAAGAAAGGAGACTCAATCTTTCATTTATAAAAATCGGTAGACTCGCCGAACTACACGCACAAAGCTCCGAAGTACCAAGTTATGAGGACTTGTTCAAAACTCTCGTTAGTTTAAAAGCATTCTGTATTTCAAATAAAATTACCAATCTAGCTATTCCTAAATTAGGATGCGGTCTCGATCTCCTTAAATATAAACATGTAAAACCGATCCTTCAATATATTTTCAATGATTCAAACATCACTAAGCACGTTTATTCTCTTCCAGATTATTAGTCGTCGCGACTACGTCGCTATACGACGACGAATTTACAAAATTAAACACACAACACGATTATCTTAGTTCAACAATTAGATCCGTTTCAAATTTTAACGCGATGTTCGATAATTATAATAAATTAATAAATTTTACTCAAGAAACAATCAAAGAAAAAATCGATAATCTTAAATTATATGCACTTAATAAAAATAGAAGTAAACGAGGATTAATTGATGGACTTGGGACAGCCATTAAAACTATTTCTGGAAACTTAAATGCCAAAGATGGCGAAAGAATTAATAATATCCTAAACCGTTTAGAACAAAATCAAAACATTCTTCAAAAACAATTACAGATGAAATACAGCATGAACAAACAAATTATCGAGAAATTTAATAGAACTGTAGAAAATATTGCACACAATGAAAACATGTTAAAATCAAAAAGTTCCTGAGGGACGATATCGATCACCAAAATATTTTATTTGTTAAAGAAATATTTAATCAGCTGGTCATTCTTTATAGCGCAATCCTAAATATAATGCAAGATATTGAAAACTCTCTCACTTTATGTAAATTAAATATGTTGCATCCGAGTATCATAAAACCTAGAGATTTATTTTTGGAACTTGAACACATTTCATTCTACTATAAAGAACAACTTCCTTTCGAATTAAAAATTGAAAACATTCTTAATTTCGAATCCATAATAGAAGTTACTTGTAAAATCGAGCCAACTCTAATTAATTATTTCTTATCTATACCCATTAACTTTGAGTATCAGTTAGAGTGATTTTATTTATACCCTATCCCTACGATGCATGAATCCGAATTTGTTACTATCATCCCTACTGTAAAGTATGTCTTAAAATCAATTAATATAAATAAAATTCTGCCTCTAAACCACTTATGCACAAAAACGTCGAAATATTACCAGTGTGCTAGCCATCTGATAACTAGCTACAAATCAGAATGCGAACGAAATATAATTATCAGTGGAAACAACAGTAATCATATGGAAATGATACCATACATAAACCAATACCTGGCAGTCTTCCCAAATCAAGAAGGAATTAAAATCAGATGTAAAGAACAAACTGAAACTATGATTTTAATTGGAATCTATCTAATTAAAGAAGATAACTGTGCCATGCGTTTTCGAGGCCGAGAAATTAAATACGAAGACGTTACATCTGGACGCCCCCTCATGATCAACGATTTACATATAAAATTGGAATCTACAAATTTTACTGAATTCGACATTGAACTTCGGAAGCTGAATTTAGAAGACATATCCACAAACCAGGAAATCCTCCCACTACAAGAGACAACCCAAATCATCACGCCAAGTTTTTGGACTGTTGTACTTTATGTGTGTGTATTAATCGGTATTAGTTATATCGCAGTGAAGTGGTTGAAAAATCGTAAATTCCGTGATACAAGTGGTACCTCACAAGAACTAAACCTTCAAGATCTCCGCCTCCCAGAGGATGCTCGACTCTAAGGGTGGAAGAGTTATATAGCATAGATTTACATTTAATAATTAATAATTGATTATTATAATTAAAGTGGCCGCTAATGCATTTGTATGCTGCATTAGCGTAATTGTAACAAAGCGTAGGTTTATCTTAGATATTATGTTTCATAGAGAGACTTGTTATTTCATTAGTTAGTCAGTCAAAATTTTATCCTTGTACCGTACAGACATTATAAGCTGCAATAAAATAATTCCTTTTTTTTAAACAAAAGTTGTTGTTGTTTTTATACCTAAAACATAGTGGCATCGATAATATATCCTCATATGTTGTCAAACAATCTATAGATCTGATTGCGGATGAATTATGCTTTTTAATAAACGAATCTTTTCAGAATGGTATATTTCCAAAACAACTGAAGCTAATTAAAGTAATTCCACTATTTAAATCCGGAGATCCCGACAATATGTGTAATTTTAGACCTATAAGTCTTATTTCAACCTTTTCAAAAATATATGAATACGCAATCGTTAAGCAAATTAAAACATTTTTAGACAAAAATAAGATACTTTCAATCAATCAGCATGGTTTTACAAAAAATAAAAACTGTAATACAGCAATTTACCAATTCACTAACTTTATATATTCATCTTTTGAGGATGAACAATTTTCATGCGGGATACTACTTGATCTGTCCAAGGCCTTTGATTCTATAAATCATAAACTTCTACTCTCTAAATTACATGAAATGGGATTTAGAGGAGTCGCCTATAATTGGTTATACTCATATCTCACCGAGAGAAAACAAATAGTAGAAGTAAAAAGAAATACTGGAGTAGTGCAATCAGAAGTCTTGAATATTTTAGGAGGGGTACCACAAGGAAGTATATTAGGTCCTTTATTATTTAATCTCTACATCAACGATTTATTCAAATTAAATGAGGGGAGCTTCTACAAAATCATTAATTATGCCGATGATACAAATATTTGTATTAAGGGTAGAACTATGAATGAATTGTGCCAAAACACAAAAGAGGCTATGGATAAAATACTAAACTGGTTTAAGACCAATAAATTGCTTGTTAATACAACAAAAACGAAGTGTATTTTATTCAAGAAAACTGAAGTCATTTTTACTCCGCCAAGTCTCAATTGTGGTGATCTTAGTTTGGAATTATCACGGTCCGCAAAATTTTTAGGCGTAATTATGGACGATAAATTAACATGGACGGAACACATAAACAACATGCTAAAAAAATTAAGTAAAACCAATTATATGCTCCGCACATTAAGAGACTATGTCTCGTTTAGTATTTTGAAAAGCGTCTATTATGCAAATTTTGAAAGCATAATACGATATGGTATAATTCATTGGGGTAGTTCTACCCAAATTAATAAAGTTTTTACCGTCCAGAAACGAACACTTAGAGCAATGATTGGATTAAAACCAACTGCTTCTTGCAGGAACATATTCAAAACGAACAGATTATATAGAATATATATTCTCGAATGTCTATTGTTCATTTGGAAGCAACGAGAGCTATTCATGAAAAACACAAATACTCACCCACACGACACAAGACATAAAAGTAACTATGCTTACCCAATACATAAATATACATTTACTGAAAAATGTCCAGAGTATACTAGTATGAAATTTTATAACATTTTACCAAAAAAAAATAAATCGGCCAACAGCGTGGATACATTTAGAAGGGAGATTGTTGAAGTGTTGTTAAAGATAGAACCTTACAGTGTAGAAGACTACTTAAAGTTTAAGTTCACGTAATATATACCTGTATATATAATATATAATTTCTGTACATTTATTGACGTCCTTTCCTATATTAAGTATGAATACCTGTATGTATGTAACGTATTTTTATAGGAATAAAGAGATTTATTTATTTATTTATTTAATTAAAAATTAACTTGTATTTGAAAGGCATTTTTTATTAAATCGAGTATATGATCAAGTATTAAATGTTGATTATTGTTCTATTAGCGTATAGCTAAACATAGAAACCTCATCAAAGCTAACTAAGATATACCCTTAGTTAATTTTATAAGATTGGATTAAGACCAAGAAGTGTGAGGATTTTTTTTACATAAGATGCTACTGATTTAGCAAAAGATTGAAGTTATATGAATACTACATTATTTTAATATTTATTATAAGTAGAAAATGAAGTCAGAATTTTTTATTTAACCTAAATGTTTTAACACATAATATCAACAAATACATTGAGATTATAAATTATTTTATTTTTATACCCAAGAATTCTAAATCTAAAGAAATCCAATAAATTTAAATCTCCGGTGTTATTTATTAAATTATATTTTACCATGGAACAATATAGTTAATGTATTTGGTTCTAGGGGTATATCAATTTCTAGCCCTATACTAACTTACAATAATCCAATGCGATTGAATTCTCCAAACTTTTTGTAGAATACTTATAATGTTATTATATTTTGAATATACCACATGAATAGCTTAAATTATTTAAATGTTCCCATTTTTGTAGCTGATAGTGTGCTATGCATATTGAGAGATTAAAATATACTAAACGCCATGAAAAGAATCATTACCCCGTGAACGGCTGATCTATATTAATGTAACTTTCTGAAGGTATTTGCTTTATTCCTTAAGAAATAGAAAAAACTTCGGCAAGATACAAATAGGACTTCCATGCATCGCTATTAAAGAGAAACGGACCGCAAATTTAGTAGTTTCTTTTTATTTTTTGCTTACTTCACTTATATTTTTAATATTTTAATTGTAATTTTTGAAGCCAAGATTAGAAACTAATATTTAAATTCAATGAACACGGTTATTATATTAAAAATCAGAGTACAGAAATATCAGCAATTGCTCAACGTAATTTTAAGAGAAGTCATAAATTTAAAACAAATTTTATGAAACTCCTAAAAGAGTCCACTAACTATAATTTAAATATGTTGGAAGCAATTTAGCAATTTAAATGTGGAAAATACACATAATTTATTAAACCTTGATTTAACGCCCTTAAATAATCCGCTTTTAAATTTATTACCACAATAAACACCACCTGAACAAATTGTTAACCCACCCAAAAATTGTATGCGCTTTTTGCCCTTTAACCTCTGCAGGTATATAAAAACGCCGCACACAAGTTGTTATTGATAATAAGCGCCTAGCCCTCGAAATATATATCAAGCATAGAAATAATGTGTGAATACAGGGAACAGTGTTATTTATAGCTTTAAATTTCATATAGATAAATCGGAAGGACATATATAATGGGTAATCTTAAGCCGATAGATGGCCGAAATGAATTTATGTGTAAAATCAGCATTAGTTTATAGTTTTTATGTAGAGGTACTTCAGGCAGGTTGTTATAATTATAGATGATTAATCGAAATATGTTAATTGTGCAGATCTTTTTCTAAAGAGGTTTTCTTCATTAATTACCCTTAACTTCAAAACACATTTTTGAGCCAGGTATACATTTCATAATGATAGTATGCTTGCGTTAATAAAGTAAATATGACAAGAAATGCACAGCTCCTAGGAAAATTCGAGATCTTAGATATTGAATATTACTTTAAGACCTTTCTTACATGAATTTCTAATTCAAAGGTTCAGTTCAACCAAGATTAATGGTCGTCAAAGAGGAGAGTAACAGCATCTACTGTTTTTGTAGTCATAATAAGACTCATTTGTTGTAGATTTTACGAAATATTTTCGTGTTTTTTCTAATTATTAGTTAATTTTCTACAATGTAAAGGACTTATATATTTTATTAACAATTATATTCCTTTCTTCACTTTTTATTTTTTTCTCACAGCTAAATGTACATTTCGGGCACTGTGTACCCATTATCAATAGCTCACCGAATACAAACAAAAAAGTGTCAACAATATATACCTCGATAGATTATAAGGAAAAACCGAAAAGTAATTAAGTCGAGAAAAACAAGCGGTATTTTTGAACGTGAGGATTAAGGATTATTCGGCATCTGTTTGGGAAGTGTGTATAATAGAGTTAATGTGGATTTGATCAGGTAATAAATTCAATAGCGGGTTTGTTAGTGGGCTTAAATCAAAATTAAGTAATTTATTCTTGTTTTTACTCATTTCTATTGCTTCCAACATGTCTAAATGATAACAACTCGATTCTTTTAACAATTTAACATTACTTATTGAAAATTTGTGACCTGTTGTTAAATTATGATGAGCAATTGCGGACTTATCAGGGTTAGTGGTGTACATGTGTTCTTTGAATCTTACGTTCACGTTTCTTTTTGTTTGTCCTATGTATAATTTATAACAATTATTGCAGTTTACCGAGTAAATACCTGAATTCAACAATTGTCCTTGTTTTGTGAATATATTGCCTAATAACATTTTAAGTTTCGTGTTAGTGTAATGTGCCGGAATGAAATTGAATTTTTTGAAAATTTTATTTATATGTTGATTAACTTTAGGTTCGTGAATTATTTTTATATATTTTTTATTGTTTTCTGATTTCAAGATAGTTTTTAAACTAGTTATTGATTAGATTTGATGTTGTCTGGTATGTCTATTTATTAGTTTTTGGATGGTTCTATTGTTATACCCTAAAGATTTGGCTATTTTGAAAATGAAGTAAAATTCTTTGTTTCTATTTTCTTTTGAAATTGGGAGATTTACTGCTCTGTAGGTCATGCTGTTGAAGGAAGCTAATTGATGTTTAAATGGACTGTGTGAGCTAGCATGGCTATAGTTAAAAGTGTGAGTGTGTTTTCGGAAAATATTGAATCTAGTTTGTCATTGTTTCCAATTACTAATAAGTCTAAAAAGGAGAGGTGATTGTTTGATTCAAATTTGTATGTAAAGTTAATGCTAGGATATAGGTTGTTAAGGTTATTGATAAAATTTGTGACATCTAAATCTTGTTTAATATGGCAAAAATATCGTCTAGGTATCTGAACGGGTTTATGGTCATTGACTGGTCTTTTGAGGGCTTCCTGCTTCAAGCATAACACCGTCTCAAATCTGCCTGTTACCAGCATGGTTATGTCATCTGCATATCCTATGGTGTGGAAGAAATTGTCGTTAGGTCGCCGCAGTAGGCTGTCAACAACTATGTTCCACAGGAGTGGTGAGAGTACTCCACCTTGTGGGCAGCCTTTAGCAACGATCTTTCTGACACTGGTGTTTCCTACATTTACTGTGACTGCCCTATTCTCCAGCATGCTTTTGATCCATCCACTAACTGTGGGGTTCACACCATGCGTGGAGAGAACAGTTTCCATTTTTCTGAAGGTCGTTTTATCGAAAGCACCTTCTATGTCAATGAACACGCCCAAGGTGGACATTTTGTTGTTGCTTTTAATTGCCCAGGTTATACGTGCCCCTTCCGTAAGGTAATCTGCCGCCTCCCAATCCTCTTTGGAGGGGTTTGAGGGTATGGGTTCTGACCAACCTTCATCGGAGGTGTTCGTACATCCTGGGAAATGGGTGTTAATGAGAATATCTTTAGTGATATTAGACGATATAATTTCTCGAAATCAAATTTTATTGAAATTAACCGGTTCATTGCTTCTATCGACTGGTGTAAACCTTTTGATTTTCTTGACGATTTAAACTCAGCTGTATATGTTTTTTTTATGATATCTTAGCTTATGCTATTAATTTGTTTGTACCTTTAAAGATTATATTTAACAGAAAATATCCAAAATGGTTTAATATAGGATTAATAATGATGATAAAATTAAAGAAAGAAGTACACCGTAAATACAAACTATTTAATAATTTCACGCATTATCTAGAATTCCAAAGTCGCAAAAGTCAGTGCAGAGAATAATATTTTGTACAAATAATAGTTAGAAGATATTGAAAGAAATATTAACATTAATAGTAAATCATTTTGGAAATTTGTTAATGATTCTAAAGAATTGAAGTGATAATTTACAGGACACTGTTGATCTATTCGCTATAACGTTCAACTCTGATCTCAAGTATGAAAAAAATGTTGATTCAACACATATGTTCTCTGTTGATTTTATGGACATTTTCAGATCAATTAGTCAATTAAAGCCTTCAGTAAGTCCTGATAATATTCCAAATGTATATTTAATTAATTGTATTTTTACTAACCCGTCCGATTACGCTGCTCTTTAAAAGGTCGCTTAATGAGTTAATTGTACCCACAATTTGGAAATGTTCTTGTCCCCATTTATAAAGCAGGTGATAGATCTAACATTAGTAATCATCGAGGAATCTGTAATCGGTAATTCCTAAAATGTTAGATTGCATTTTAGCTAGACAATTGAATAAATATATGCTGTCTATACTGACTTCTCCAAGGCATTTGATCGGACCTCTCATGACTTGCTTTTGTACTAACTTGAGATACTTGGCTTTAACCCCATTCCTTGTGGACCATAAACAATTTCAGAATTGATGATTGTATTTTAAAAGAAATTTCAGTGAAATCTGGGGTCGTGAACGATATTGTTACTAACTTAATATTTTGTTCATCCTGGCTATATGTTGACGATTTAAAGATAGCCTATACAATCACAAACAGTAATGATGTAAAAAGAGGATCTTGACCGTATAGCCAATTGGTGTGATCTCAACAGCCTGCAACTTAATCTAAATAAGTGTAAGTCAATCACTTTATATCGTAGCAACAATTCAATTAATACCCAATATACTTTAAAGAATTGCGTTATTCAGAGTGTTGTGGAGATTAGTGACCTTGGTGTTATATTAGATAGTAAGGGTACTTTTGTCTCTTATATTCGTCATATTGTAAACGGTGGCTTAAAGTTACTTGGTTTTATTTCAAGAATGGGTAGAGATCTCTCACTTAATGCGATTCGCTACCTATACCAATCATTAGTGCGATCTGGTTTAGACTATGCTTCTTGTGACTAGTCTTCTTACTAGTATTATTTTATACGAGAGCTAGATAAAGTTCAATGCAAATTTCTTAGAATGGGTGCCTTTTGGCTTCATATTCCTTGTCTTAAATTAAATTATAAACTAATTGGTTCCCAATTATGGATTCCTTTAATACAGGAAAGATGCATCATTACATATTTGAAACGTTTATTTAAAGTAGTAAATGGTCAGATAGACAGCCCAATAATTCTCCATCTTAAATATCCATATTCAATTTATGTTAGGTGTGTTGGTGCCAAAACCCGCAGTAATATTACATTTAATTTATCCACTCACAGAACAAATTATGATTAATAAGTAAGTTAATAAGTAATACCACTTGTTATTTAACAAATTACACGTGACTATAATTTTGACTATCAACTAGTCATTATCAAACATAAAGTGTTAAACATTACGGAGTCTAACATTTTTTACATTAGGTCAACCTGGTCATTAAGAAGGGAAACTTTTTCTTTTTTTTTTTTTGAACGCATGGTTTAAAATGGAAAGTTTTTCCCAAGTTATATTATTAAAATTACAAAAATTCCAAGCCGACAAAACAGCAAGTTCTCCAGACCCTCCGCAAGAAAACTTCTATAGTAGAGATATAAACAAAACAAACGTTCAATTTAATGATATAGAAACAACTACCCTTAAGTCAGGCCATAAACACTCCCCACATATTGACGTTACATCTTTCAAAGAATTATTAACAACTGAATCAGAGATTCCTTTGAATAAATGCGAAAATTCAGAATTAGCAAAATCAAATATTTCCCAAATTTTAAAACAAACATTACCAGTTTCAAATTACGATAGTAAGTCAATTAGTAAAATAAAGAAAAAAGTAAAAGATAATAATTTAATCATAACTAAGGCCCATTAAGGCAACTCATTAGTAATTTTAGAAAAAAACACTCAAAAAATCAATCAAATTTTATTACATCAACATCACAGAAATCAACAAAAATCCGACAAGTCCATTTATTAAATAATTAAAATCCATAATTAAAGAAACAATTTCTTTATTTAATAACAGTGAAGAACGTAAACTTTTCCCAATGAATCCCTCGCCACGTAGACTGTACGGTTTTATCAAAATTCATAAAGAAAATGAACCCATCGGTCCCGTCGTTTCATATACGAACACACCAGGAATACAGTTAGCCATAGAAATGAATACTACTTTCAAAACAATCACCCAATTCACAGATCCACATTCTATAAAAAAATTCAGAAGAATTCACACAAAAATTAGCCGAAGTAAAGTTAGATAATAACTGTAAAATAGTTTAATTTGATTTATCAAATATGTTTTCCAAAATACCAACAAAAGGCTGCATAAGACTTATTTTAGACCACTTAGATAAAAATAATGTTAATCCCGTAGTTAAGAAAGAATTTCTAGCCATCATTCAAGTCATACTTAATCATAACTATTTCACCTTCAACAATACTTTTTATTCACAAAATGAAGGTCTGACAATGGGCTCGCCGCTAAGCCCATTATTAGCCGAATTTTGTATGGAAAACCTAACAAAACAAATACTCAATTCTCCGTTAGGAAAAAAAACATATCAACTGGCGGTTAATGTATATGGACGACGTCCTTGCATGTTTCAAAGAAACGGATAGACAAATTAAACAATTTCTTAATTTCATAAACTCCATCCATCCAGCAATCCATTATACAGTAGAATCAAAAACAAATAATTTAATATATTTTCTCGATCTCTCAATTCATAAAATAATCAATTAAATTTTAACATTTATAGAAAAGCTACATATACCGACTCCATCATTCCAAATCATTCCCGACACCCTCACAAACACAAATTATCCAGTTTCACCTCAACGATTAATAGAGCCCTCAATATTCCTTTAAGTCCTCAATACTTTACCAAAGAAATCCGCACAATTAAAGACATAACAATTAATAATGTATACAAAGGAGAGACAATTAATAAATTAATTAATTCACAAATCCGAAATTTGGCGTCTCAGTAAATAGTTATATGCTAAAACAGAACCAGACAAAAAAGCATTCAAAGCAATCACCTATTTCGAAATGGTATACACAAAAATTAAAAAAGTCTTTGAAAGATGTAACGTAAATATTGGTTTCAAGCCCTATAGTAAATTAAATTCAAGCATTTTTAATTGTAAAACTGAAATTGATACTATGAATAAATCCGGAATTTATAATCTCACTTGTTCCCTTTGTAAAAGCGTGTACACGGCCAATCTGGTCGTAATTTTCGAATTAGATTAAACGAACATAAAAAAATCATTTTGTCATAAAAATAATAATTCAACTTTTGCAAATCACTTGCTGGAAACGAATCACCCTTTTGAAAATGACATTCTTTCGGTAATCCACTTAACAGATAAAGGCCGTAAAATGGATATACTAGAAGCCATGGAAAATTTTAAAGCAAATAATCCGGGAATTTCCCTTCTTAACGATCAGATTGACTTAATGTACATGCCTCTATGCAACTGTTTAATATAAATATGATAGACTCCTTAATGTTAAACAGTTTATGTTTGATAATGACTAGTTGATAGTCGAAACTATAGTCATGTGTAATTTGTTAAATAAAAAGTGGTAAAACAAAGTGATCCTGTTTTCTTTCTCCAGTATTACTGACAAGTATATTTTCAGAAGCCTAACAACTTTTATACAAGACATTGTTTTTTAACTACTGTATCTTTTGGAACAATCGACCATCTGGTAATTTCTCGTAACCTTGTATGTGATAAGGCAGGGTAAAGGTAATATACTACGGTTTTCCGATTAACCCAATATCTCTTCATTGTTCTCCTCATATCAGTAGCGGGATTTTTATGAAAATTACATAGACTTTCCAAATCAAACCCCGCGTGTACATTCCTAATTATACCCATAACTTTTCACATTGTGCCGAGGAAGGTAAACAATGTGATTATTTATTTTAATTATTTCGTGACCAATAATAGAGTTTGCGGATAAAAAACAATTTAATCCCACTATTTTGCGGCCGGCTGATTACAGTATTTTTCCAGCTTTCATAGAATATAATCGCAATATTCTGTTATTTAAACGCTCAAAGGTAATAATAAAAGCATCGTTATCTTGAATGCGTTCCATGTGACCGTTATCCTAGTCGCGGCAAAGCAAAATCAACAGTAGTTATGAAATTGAGTATGCAAAAATATAACACAAGCAAACTGCAAGCGAATATAAGGTGAATTCAAATTAACTATATTAAATTTCGATACAACTCACCTATAATATGTATCCGCACCAGTTGGCTGTAGACGGGATTTAATCTTTAGCAAATCCGCAGGCTAAACCCCTACATACGGTTTATTACAAAAATTAGGTAGGCGGACCTTTGTATAAAAACTAATAAAGTGTTCAAGTTAAATATTTCATAAACGTAAAAAAACGGGTAATAAAATATTGTGTGGAAAATATTAGAACAATTAATGGAAAAGCTGAAATACATACGAAATATACTATATATAAGTAATATTTTTTTTTAATGCTGAGATATTACCTAGTAATAAGTTAGTATGCACTATAAAGTTAAAAACAACTATAAAAAATAGTTTTTGTTTTAAAATAGAAAAGAATAATAGATAATATATTTTATCTATGAAAACATATTTAAAAAAATATATTATTGTTACTCGCAATTTGTAAAATTTAATTAAAATTTTCGTCATATAACTGAAAATACTATTAAATTCTACTATATAATTATAATAATAAGGCTTCCTGATTAACTGAGTTCAAGAATTTTTCCAAATAACAATCAAAATTAAACTAATTAAAGTGGATATATACTTACTACACAATATAAATTGAACGCGTTTTTATAAATTGAAATAAGTAAACATGTAAGCGAAATGCCTAAATTTGTTACTAAAAAGGACTGGTCTTGAAATTTACATTTAAAGCTCAGCAAAATCACCAAACTAAGAAACTGAAACAATTTACTGCATAAAATGCATACATCAGTATGCTCAAATAAAAACGCGTTCAGTCAACATACAGAAGTTTAAATCCTTCATTCTTCACACCTGGAATAAGTGAGTAGCCCACCAACTAGCAAAATAAATTGTCAAGAAAAGAATTCTAACGTGTATAATTTAATCAACTTTAAAACAACAACAAAAAATTTAAAATAAAATTGTATCATTTTGTCAACTGTACTAAAACAATGTGTATATTTAATATCAAAATCTTAGAAACAGATTTTGTGACTAGGGAATTAAATATTAATTTTTATATCTTGTATTTGTTTCTCATTTGGTGAAACAGTATGTTAATAATAGATAGTTGATTAAGAATTCACTTGGTTCGTTTCGTTTTATTTTTTTATTTACTAGTCGGTTAATAAAATAAAAAATAAAATGAAACGAACCAAGTGCATTTTTAATCAACTATCTATTAGTAATTTTTATGTTAGTACATATAGCAATAATTATTAATCCGATCCGTGTTTGTATAGCCCTGTTAATAAGGAATATAAAATTAATTAATAAATCAAGAGTAGACAAAATATTAAAGACATGCCCAAATAATGATTTCAGAATCTCAACTATAAATCATTTTAACAGTCGACGTTAAATTGCATACATATATCCATGCTACGAATATAATCACTTTTATAAATTAATTCCTAGATGCATCATTCATTCATAATCCTGTACGTGTCTATTTTTGGTGCATGATACATTTCAGAGTGATAAAATCTCTATTGCTGCTAGTGACGTAATTATAGTACATAAAATGTGTATACATTGAGGAATTATTATTCACCTGGGCTAATTATAAATTTTATTGCATAAATAATAGATATATTAAATTTTCTTTTTAATTCTACCTAGATAAACATGTTATATGTTAGCAGAATATTATTATACATCCACCAAAGTCTTTCAGCCTATTAAGAGAGACTATTACTTCTCTTAAGTTGTCCATTTATAATTACATGTCATTTTTGAATTACTAGAAGGCAAGTGATTCATAAAAGGGTAGTTGTCAGTATAAAATATTCCTTCCAAACAACATATTTATTTCTAAATTTATACATTTAATTAATTGTCGTATATTAATATTTTTATCAATACAAAAACAGGTGTAAAAATTTATAAGATGATCTGCCGCCCACTACTTGACTATGGTTGTGCCCTCTATCCCAAACGCAGCAATCCAATATCCCGCAATATTGAAGTTAGCGAGCGAGCATCCCTCCGTACCTTAACAAAATTCCGGCACCCTCTAAATCCTTTAGATAATCCTTCCAACTAACTCCTCTATGATACATCCCTAGTTATCCCCATTCAAAGACGCCTTCGATTACTATCAGAAAAATTCTTCAAAAATCCTTTCAACTTCCATATATTATCCCTTTACTGTCAAAGTAGAAACCCTAGTATAAATCCTAAATTTAAAAATCCCAATTCAACCATATTCGATTTCATATCATGATTTCATCCTCTTACGCATTAACAACTGACTCCATATGACTGGACAAAACAAGGCAGAAAGACCTCTCGTCGATAGCCTTTTGACAGATTAACTCACTAACACATCATTCATTATAAATATATGTATCTATCTAATATTTTTAGCATTACTATTAAAGCCACATTTTTACATGTATTTTTGAATAATATAAGTAAATTAATCCACCCAGATCTATTATGAGTCACACATATAGGATGATAAAGTTTTCATTTTTATTCCTCATTAACAATATTTTAAAGTATGAAGTAGTTTGTTTTTATAATGTTAATTTCAAATATCTCATATGTTGACAGTTTTCTTAGAAAAAATAAACAAATGCTATAAAAATTAACATTTATAGCTCTAGATTTCAATTTAGACTTGCTGTTTTTAATTATTTGTAAAATTTTCTACATTTGATTAGTAGTAGTAAACAGTCTTTATTATCTTGTACGTACATATATACAACTATAATATTTACCTACAATATATATATATAAATATTTATTTACAGGTAAAGGGCTATCGAACTTCGGTCTTTCTGCCCACGTTTGTTTTGTTGTTATTTTTCCCATTCATGGTAGGTGAGGGGGGTGTAGTGAAGTTATGTATTCGTACGGGGTTTGGACGGAGTTTTTAAATTTCGCTGGTATATTCTAATTTCTAGGGAAGCACATTTTATTTAGAATTTCCAAATTGTTTTCATTACATGCGTATTGTTCTGCGAGAAATCGAACCCTTTGTTTTATCGGAGTTATATGGGTGGATTCGTAAAAAAGGGTGTTAGAAGGATTATGGAGAGGATTTTGAGGATGTCGGAGTTTGGTTATAATTTGAAGGGGTGTTAGTTCAGCCACTTCAAGGTTACGAAGTGTGGCAGGGACTTATATAAAGAATGGAGCTGTAGTCCAAAATGGGGCGGCATATCATTTTGAAAATCTTCGTGCAGGTTTTCATGCTTATTCCTTGCTTTTTGTACGTTTTTGAGCGGAAATGTTTCGCTCTGTATACGATGGTAGGGGAGTAGGAGTTGGGATTTACTGGGGTTTATTCGGAGTCTACATTTGGAAAACCATTTGAATGTGGAATCAGTAAAGTCTTGGGGGGATTTTAAGGCTGCACTAGTGGAAGAAGCATTTGATATTAGTGCAGTATCTTCTGCGAATTGTAGTGGATAATGAGTTGGATTTAAAAGGTTTGGATCGGGTTTGTACAGGTCATTGCAAAATACATTGTAGAGGAGAGGAGACAGGGGAGATCCTTGAGGTAAACCTTGTAGAGGAGTAAAGGGTAATGATAGGGTTTTATTTATTCGGACTTGTAATTTACGATCAGACAGGAAATTTTGGATTAGGTTTATTATGTGATCAGGTAAGTTAAGAAGACTGCATTTGTAGAGTAGACCTCGGTGCCAAACGGAATCAAATGCTTTTGATATATCCAAGAAGATTATGACTGATTTTTTACCCTTGAGATGTACGGTTTGGCAATTGGATGTAAGGCTAGTAAGCGGGAGTGTAGTGGACCGTTTAGGAAGGAAGCCGAATTGGTAAACCGGAATTAGACTAGAGATATGAGAGAGGATTTTTTCTTTAATGAGGGACTCGAACAACTTGCCAATAACCGGTAGTAAAGTTATGGGGCCGTAGTTATTAATTTTGGAGGGATCATTGTTGGGTTGCAGGTTATTATCCCGTGTTTCCATTCTGGGGGAAGTTGTTAATTCATGTAATTATAATTAAGAATTTTGAGGATATATGTGTGGATTGTGGCAGGAAGGGATTTCAGGATAAGTCTGTGTATGTTGTCGTGCCCGGGAGCTGTATTCTTTGATTTTTTGAGTAGTTTGAAGTATGTCTGTTCATCTAGTAGGTCGTCGGGGGGTGATGATGGTGGGGGAGTGGGCATGTCTCGGTTTTCGTACCATCTATTTACTGTCCTGAATAAATCATTGTCGAAAGCTGGATCATTTGTTATTTGATAGGCGTCATTAAAAAGTTTTGAAAAAGCTTTTGCTTTGTCTTTATCTGTCATTAAAAAATTGTCAGTTGCTGGGTCTTTTAATTGTCCGATATTATTGTGTGTTTTTTACCTGCTTAGCTTTTTAATTTCTGTCCAGTATTTCCTTCCATTTAACGAGTCTATGTTTTTGCATGTTTCAATCCATTTATGAGTTTTATATTCTATGATAAGTTTTTGTATGTCTTTGTTAAGTCTATTGAATGTCTGCTTGATTTGTTCGTCTTCTAACTGTCTACAGCCTCTATAAAGTTGTCGTTTATACTTTAACAGTCTTAGGATGTACTTGGGTAGGGGATATTTGTAGTGATGTCTAATAATTTTGGGTGTATGCTTATTAATTGATTTTGAGTTAAATTGGGAAGAAGTATGGGAATCGATAGTTGGGTGTTTAGAAATAAAAATCTGGAGGTCACAGGACATTTGAGTTAGGTTTGCTCGTTTATAATCATTAATAACTTCTGGTAGAACTTGGATTGGACTTTGTTGTGTGTTAAGGAGGAAGGATATTGAAAAATGGTCTGAACATAAATCTGGTACTAGCTTTACTGAATGGATTAATGGTTTTAGGTTGTTGGTACAGAAAAGGAGGTCGAGGTTTGAGGATTGTTTTTCATTCATGATAAAATATGTTTCTGTTTAGTTTTGTTCACATTAAAGTCTCCTATTATTATTACATTATCGTAAAGGGACGCTTTTGTAAAAATTGTGTCATCAATTTGGGATAATGGATGGATGTAAACTAGGAAAAGATGGATTTTGAATGAGGAGAAAGAGGCTGTGGCGGGTAAACATTCATTCATTGCATTATTTATTTTCGATGGGTTACACAATTGGATTGGAGATATAAGGTGGGATTTTTTAATTGCAGAGTTTATGTTGGTGTATAAAAAACATACGTCATTCGCAATTTTTACTTAAGATTTGTGTTGTTCCGGAGTGCGCGCCCATTGTTGGAACCACAGTTGGAATTATTTTTGGGTCTAGGTCGAACATTACGATAAACATTCGATTTCCCGAGAACGATACGTGGGCGTCGATACGATGTGAATCCTGAAAGCGTTCTTTGATCTTTTAAGTAGTGCTTGCCTATCTGAGTTCGAATTGTTATTTATTTCATTAGTGTAAGTATCTATAATGAAATCATGGACGGTTATTGGTTTGTGAACGCGTAAGTACAGGATCGATTTCAGATGTTCTTTTATTGGTGTTATGGATTCTGACATTGGGAATACCTTGAATGGGCTGTAGTGGTCTGTTTGGGCACTTGGTAGACCAGGCTCCATGTGAGATGTCTCCGCACGTTCTACATTTCGGGGGTAGCGCTGTGATGCAGGTAGTGGTGTAGTGAGGTCCTGAACATTTTGCACATCGAATTTCTTCTTTATAGTTACTAGTGATGTGATCAAATTGGTTACATTTAGCACACGGGAGTGAAATTGGGCTTGGAGCAGCGCTATCTTCTACGTTGTATGTCTTTTATAAGTATTTAAATTTGTTGACTAACAATTTCATGTAAGAGTGATCCGGTGATAACTCTTATTATCCACGTCTTGTGCCCTGTAGCTTTGGCAGTGATTCTTTTACAATATCGGTGTTCGATACCCATCGCTTTCAACTGAGCGCTGATTGCCTCATCTTCTATTTCTAATTCGACGCCTCGAATTACGCAACAGTATGACGGATTTGTTACAGTACGAATATTGTTCGGTTGTAATTATATTTATTCTTTTTAATATATTTAAATATTCTTCCATTTGTTCTTTAGTTTGATTCGATTTGATTAAAAATCCATAGTTTATTTTAATTATTTCTGCTTCGATATCAAATTTGTTCTCATGCCATATTTGCGCCATTTGAATGCGTGTTAAATCCGACTGCTTCTTGAGTGTGTATGAGTGTTTATATTTTGTGTATGTTGTAGTTTTCCTCGTTGTAAGTGTGTTTTGTTGTGGCAATTTTTGATTTGTATTTGTGTAAACATTTGAATTTTGCGCGGTCTGTTGTGAAGAAGATGTTGATTGATGTGTTTTTTTGTTGTTGTGTTAGTTGTTGTTGTTGTTGGGAGATTTGTTGTTGTTGAGTATGGATTGTACTGAGTAATTGTTTTAATGCATTATTTGTTGTTTTTGGCGTATTTGGATTTACCTCTTTTGCCGATTTCTTTGTTGTTCCTCCGTGGGCTTTTTTTATCTTCCTGTTCCGGGAGCCCCCTGGGATGTTGATTGTATTTCTATTATATAGTTGTGTCTCGCAATATATTATATTATTGAGTACGTTTTATTATACTCCGAATGTTGATAGTTTTAATTCGCTGCACTTTTCACGTCTGTTTGCTACGGCATGTCGCTCACGAATGT
Source organism: Ontholestes murinus (assembly GCA_963969525.1). NCBI lineage: Eukaryota > Metazoa > Arthropoda > Insecta > Coleoptera > Staphylinidae > Ontholestes > Ontholestes murinus. The sequence goes on along the minus strand of OZ018393.1, from coordinate 30,717,438 downwards.
A